>PISW01003802.1:105725-191749 GCA_004023785.1 Mungos mungo | reverse complement strand
ACTGCAGTTTGCAGAGTTCCGATCACCAGTGCTCAGGTTCACTAATTCTTGTTTTCTGCAACGTGCGGTCTGATCAGCGAGCTTCAGTGTCACGCGGGACGGTCCTCTCCGCCAGGTCATTTGGCTCTTTTTTCGCTCTCCTGTGTCCCTACTTTCTGTGCTCAGTCTTTCCTTAGTTCTTTGAAGAACAGCTATCCCAGGCGCCTTGTCTGCAGATTCTGCCACACAAGTCACATCTGGTTCTGTGACGTTTTTCTCCCCATCGTGAGTTGTAGTCCCAGTCTCTTTCTAAGCCTGCTGATTTTTTTTGGTAATGTTTTATTTATTTTTGAGAAAGAGAGCACACAAGAGGGGAAAGGGCATAGAGAGGGGGACGGAGAATTCAAAGCTGCCTCTGCGCTGAGAGCAGTGAGCCTGATACGGGGCTCAAACTCATGCACCATGAGATTGTGACCTGAGCTGAGGTCGGACATTGAACTGCCTGAGCCACCCAGGCGCCCCTAAGCCTTGTCATTTTTCGATGCCAGACATTCTGGATTTTGCCTTGTTGGGTGTTGTATATTTTTCTGTTCCTGGAAATATTTTGAAGTTTGTTCTGGGAAACAGTTATTTGGAAGGAAATTCTTTCAAGCTTTAAGGCTTAGCTACGTGAGACCAGAATGGCATTTGATTTAGACCTGATACTTTTCTGAACACTTGATCTGATGTCTCGTCTGTTACCAGCTTTTCCATTTGGGCTGATGGGGCCCACACTGTTCTTGACCCTGTGTGAGCTCTAGGACTTACTCCGTCTAAGAAGCAGGTGACAGTCCCCTCCCTGGAGACAGGTGTGGTTGTCATGACTGGGGGGTGCTAGGGTCAGCAAGTGGGTAGGGGCCAGGAATGCTCTCCGTGCCCTACAGCGCACAGAACAGCCCCCCGGAGAGCGGGGCAGCCCTCGAGCTGGTCACGCCCGGCTCTTGTGAGCCGGGTGTCCCTGCACGATGTGGTTCCCGCACCGACCAGCGCTCGGCTGACAGCCCGGAGGGGCCCCTCTGAAGCTCTCCAGACCTCCGTGCTGCTCTCTCCTCCTGGCCCTCGGCCTTCCTGGCCTCCTGGGGCCCCGGCTCCATGTCCTCAGTGCAGAGACCACACAGCTCCCCTGGCCCTGGCACAGGGCCTGGACTCATTGTCAGGTGGCAGGTGGGGCGTTTGCGGGCTCCCCAGCCTCCAGGCCACCGTCCCGGGCCGGGGGTGGCCAGCGTGTGAAAGCTGCTCTCTCCCCGGTCTGCTGGCTGCTCCTGGGCAGGGGCGCGCTGGGTGACACTCTGCGCTCACTGACTTGCTGGTGGTTTTTCAGCTTTTGAACATGTCGAACTACAAGGAGAAGTTTTCGACTCTGCTCTGGCTTGAGGAGATTCATGCAGAAATAGAACTGAAAGACTATAACATGAGTGGGGTCACCTTGAAAAAAAACGGGGATTTGCTGGTTCTGGAGGTCCCGGGACTGGCGGAAAGCAGGCCTTCTCTGTACACAGGTGGGTTTGCTGCTTGTCCTGTTCTACTGGATGGAACAGCAGATGCTGAAGCCCCGTCCGGCGGGAGGGGGCGGCGGGGGGGGGGGGGAACGGCCGCGGCGGTCCTGCCGTCTCGCCGCCTTTGCTGCGGCTCGGGGTCTCCGCATGGCCCGGTCAGCACCCGCGGTGCCCCCGGTCCCCCACTTCGGTCAGGCTAGCCACCAGCCCGCTGGCGGTGTTTGCTTCACTTGGTCGGAGGGTTTGATTTTCTAGTTCAGCAGCAAGACTGCGATTTTATCATTTTACATGTCATACTGTGTTTTTTAACTAGGTGATAAACTGATTTTAAAAACTCAAGAGTACAACGGACATGTCATCGAGTACATCGGCTACGTGACCGAGGTGAGAGGCGTCCCTGCGCCCTTAGTGCTGGGCCAGCCTTCCGGCGGCCGGCGGGCCTCTGCCCACCACGGCGGGGCTGGAGCCAAGCCTCCAGCTTTGACAGTGCTTCAGGAAGTGCAGCATAGAGCGGATATTTAAATACACTTGATAAAGAGAACTTAACGTCTTTTTAAAAATTCTGTACTTTTCAGGGTGTCTCAGTTGGTTAAGTGTCTGACTCTGGATTTCGGCTCAGGTCGTGGTCTCACAGTTCCATGAGTTCAAGCCCCACGTTGGGCTGTTGGGCTGTTTGCTAACAGCACAAACCCTGCTTGGGTGGGATTCCCTCTCTGTCTCCCTCTCGCCCCCTCCCCACCCCACGCTTGTGCCCGCACACTCAAAATAAATACGAAAATGTTTAAGTCCTGTACTTTTCCATCACGTAAGCCATGTTTACCTTTTAAGTATATTACGTGTAAGTTGTGATATTTGTATTTCGTCAAACTTGGGTGTCCTGAACGTGCCCCAGAAGAGAGCGCCTCTGAAGGAAAATCACACAAGTTTACAGCTTTTCCTGGTTCTGTGGAGGAGTTTTATTGGCTTTTCTAGCCCCTCCTGGCCCAGCGCACGGTCGTGTGACCCCGCAGCGGGTCTCCGCTGCCACCACGGGACAGAGAACCGGCTCGAGGACATGCCAGACCCCTGCCTCTGCCGCGGGGGCGGGTCTGGTGAGGACTTGTAAGAGGGGCGACACCCCACCCCTGCAGCCACGCCGCCGCATCGTGCCAGCGCGTGGGCGCCGGTCCTGGCCAGCGCAGCCGGCCATGAGCCCAGTGCCATAGGACGGGCGGGGGGTGGGGGGCCGACCCTTGGCGCCCTGCCAGCCGCTCCTGCTGACCCTCCTCGGGGATGCGGCAGCCACTTAGCCCGAACCTGGGCGGAGGGGCTCCAACCCCATAAGCTGACCGATCCACACTGCCAGCACCCCAGCCTTGGGGGTGTCGAGCACCCTACTCATCCTTGGGTGGGATGTTCTGTAAAGTCAGCTGCTTCTGAGTGATGGGATTCATGGTCGAGTTAGAAGACTCTGCAGGCCTCAGCCCATGGCTCTACTTGATTCTCTGGAATTTCATTTTCGGCCAGTGCGGTGGGGGGTGCCGGGATGGTTCGCGAGGCCCTCAGGGCGCCCCACACACGGGGCGCAGGGCGGAGGCCACACATCCAGGATGAGCAGTTATTCCACGGACGTCAAGTTGGTTCTTCCTTGACAGGCGGCCCAGGGTCCTCATGCTGGCACCCAGAGGCGGGGGCATTCCAGCGTGCAGCCACTGTGCAACTAGCTGGCAGTCCAGGGGCCCCAGCACAGACCCTTGCCACCCTAGCCCCGTCCATAGAGGGCCCCCCCCCCCCCGTCGCCAGGAGCATGTGCCTGGGACAGGCGTCATTTCCGCCCTTCCCCCTCAGTTTATCTCACTGAGCATGGTTTTCTCCTCCAAGCACGCTGCTTGGTTCACTAAAGGTGCCCTGGATATATTTTTGGAGGGGGAGAGGTTTGAGTTTTTTGTTTTTTTTATTTGAGAGAGAGAGAGTGGTGGGGAAGCGGAGGTGGGGAACAGAGGGAGAGAGAATCCTGAGCAGGCTCCATGCTTGGTACAGAGCCATCTCGGGGCTCAATCCCATGACCCTGGGATCATAACCTGAGCTGAAATCAAGAGTCAGATACTCCGCCATCCAAGAGCCACCCAGGCGCCCTGCCTCTTATTTTTGGTATTAGGTTTGCTTATCTTTTTCTTCCTGGATTTTATAAAAATTTCGTGCATAGTGTTTCAAGTTTCTAGAAATGACTGTCAGTTTGTGAAGTCCTTGGGGCCCAAACCTGTTGATGGCTGTTTGTGCTGACCCTCACTCGTGGGGACTGCTTCCGCGTGTGCTTGGTGATCTTTAATTACAGACTCATTTTCATCTGTCTCGACCCCTGGGAACCCTGGGGACCCACGCCGGGCTCACTGCCCGTCTACGGGGAGGGTGGCTTCTGCTACCGGGAGGGGCCCTGCTGAGGCGGCTGCTGCCCACCCATGTTCCTGCCAGCCTCCCGTCACAAGTGTCGCACACCAGAGCCAGCTCCGGTCGCCTGGCCTCCAAGAAGCCCACGCCCCCGGGCAGCCCACATTCGGTCTGCACTCCTCTGCGCCTCCGGGCTTTCCTTCCTGGTGTCTTTTCCTAGACGGTCCCTTTCTGCCCCCCCCCCACCCCCCATGTCCAGGACCGGTTTTATGCCGGTGCTGGTTTGGGCTGGATGGGCCCAGGATGCGTGGTTCCCTGTTCTGGAAGGGGGGCTTGGAATGACCTCTTTACGGAGGAGCTTCTGCGGCAGGTGTCCCTCGCTGCGCTGGCCGTCGTCGGCTTTCTCGCCTCCCTCCGAGACCGTGCGTGTGCTGCACACTTTCCACAGAGCCCAGGTGTCTAGGGCGCAGCCGGTGAGGAGCTCAGCAAGCGTGCCAGTGCGGGTGTGTCCGCTGACCAGTCCCCCTGTGTGGACGGTGTGACCACACCAGACAACACCGTGACTGAATCCTCTTGGTTATTTTTGCAGGGATTTAAAATGCCAATTTTGGCTCAAATCTGCAGCCTGAAGTGTTTCGTGATATGTTGCTACATAAAGATAGAAGATCGTCCTAACAAATCAAGTGTAAAGTATGGAAATTAAATTGTTTGCTTCTTTTATAGATTCATGAAGAAGATGTAACTCTTAAACTTAACCAGGAATTCGAACAAGCATATAACTTCGAGCCCATGGATGTGGAGTTTACGTACAACAGGTAAGGCTTTTAGTGACTCTGCCCGCGAGCGCGGCTCCGCTCTCCACGGGCAGCCTCCTCCGTCCGTCCCTCCGTCCGTCCCTCCACGGGAAGTGCCGGGGGGGAGGGGCAGCCCGGGGTGTTCGGGTTTCTAGGTCATGATTCCAGCTTTACTGCCAGACACGTGGTAAGATACAAAGTGTCGAACATTTGCTCCTCATTCTTTTCTGGACTTTGAGTACGCTGAGATCTTGTCGTTTACCACATGAGGAGCGTGGGGCGGTGGCCCTGCCCAACCTGCCTTCCCCTCCCTGTCATCACTAACTGGGATTTTGTATGTGTCTCTCCCTTGCTTTAAAAAAAAAACACATACAGTTTGTGCATCTTTACACACACACACACACACACACACACACACACACAGGAAAAATGTGTTTAAAAATTTTTTTAATGTATATTTATTTTTTGAGAAAGAGAAAGGGTGTGCGAGCAGGGGAGGGGCAGAGAGAGAGGGAGACATGGAATCCGAAGCAGGCTCCAGGCTCTGAGCTGTCAGCAAAGAGCCCGACGCGGGGCTCGAACCCACGAACCGGGAGATCATGACCTGAGCAGAAGCCGGACGCTTAACCGACTGAGCCACCCAGGCGCCCCGGGTATTTTTTGGTTTTGTTTTGAGCTTGCAGTCTCACGGGTCTAGGAGGATTTCACTGGCATAGTCCCAGGATTCTCCGTGTTGTGTGTCACTGTTCTGTGTCACCTCCTGCTTCCTCCCCTGGTGAGGCCACCACTCTGCCTGTTCTGCGCACAAACGCTGGCCCTGTGTCTGCTCTGAAGGTATTCTGTGGGCACCTTCTCCCTCCTTGGGCACAAATGCTCGTGTTTTCTGGGCTGTGCACTTAGAAGGGGGACTGTGGTTTGGGGCTGTGCGTTTCAGCGTTCACCCGTGGTGACGTCAGAAATCCCCAGCACCCGCGTCTGTAAGAACCTCTTGATCTGTGCCAGCGCAGACCTGACTCTGTTAGCCTTCCAAATCGGTGTCTCCTTGGCAGGTATACAGTGTCTCCTTGCGGTCCGGATGTGCACTTCTCTGCCTGCACGTAAAGTTCAGAACTGCCGTGTTTGTTGGCCATAAAATGTCTTCCTTCTGAAATACTGGCTCATATCTTTTCCTGAATGTTGGGTTTTGCTGTTTGTGGGAGTTCTTCCTGTCGCGTCGTGCTGGGCTGTCCCGGGTGGACGCGCCCCAGGGACCTTCTCTGGGTCTGTTGCTTGTTGTTTCACTGTCTGTATCCTTTAAGTATGAAAAGGTGCTAATTTCAAGATAGATCAGAGATTTTTTTTTTATATTAGTCTTTTTTGAGGAATGTTTGGGTGTTGGGACTGCACCAGGCCAAGTGTGCTGGGTGTGAATGGGTGAGGGTCCGTGGGGAGAGGCCTCTGTTCGGCCCTGAAAGCCGAGCAGGTGGAATGGGAACTAGGTGGGGTCCAGGAAAGGGGTGGCTCTGCTCTTGGAAATGAGAGAACCCAGCTCAGTGGAGCCCCTGGGACGGCAGGGTTGCCGGGTGGCAGGGAAGGAAGCGTGGGAGGAGGTGGGTCTCGCCCGGTGGGACGGGGTGCTTGGGCGGGACGGAAGAGCTGATTTGTCCCATTTCTGACCGAGGGTCCCGCTCAAAGGGCGGGAGGAGCTGGGGAGGGAGGGAGGAGAAGGTAGCATGGGGGGAGGGTGGTGCTCCTGCGGGCCTATGGAAGGATGCGGGACAGACAGCAGGCGTGACTGGCCGTGGGACTGAGCCAGAGAGGAGGTATCCAACAACAGCCAGAGGGTCTGCGGGCCTGGTCCCGGCCGCGAGGGGCTGCTGCAAACAGTGAGCTGGACGCGGGCCCAGGTCCTGGGCAGGCTGGTGGGCGACCAGGTGGAGGGTGGAAGAAAGGAGAGCCCAGGGCAGGTGGCTCAGCATGAGCCCAGCTGCCGCCTCTGATGCAGAGGCTCAGCTCGTCCCCTTTAGTGTCTAGGTCGCTTGCGTTGTTAGGCAAAATCAGAATTCCCGCTTCAAAAAAATAGAGTATTCCTCGCTTGTTAGGAAAGATGGAGGGTGGGCAGCGCCTCAGGGTTGAGCAGAGCTGGGGTCGGGGCCTCTAGCCGGGCAGGCGGGCAGTGCTGGCTTCCTGTAGGCAGCTTCCTTTTTGAAAAAAACAGGGCTTCCAAGATACAGCGTACCTGTGGTCAGCTGTGCCGTTTGAAAGCATGTGGTTTGAGGACTCGGGGACGTGCGTATCCCGTGAAAGCTACTCCACAGTCCAGAGAAAGCGCACACGTTGGCCTCACAATAAGTTAAAAAGCATCACTTCAAAAAACTACCGATAGAACTCCCTTATGACCCAGCAATAGCACTGCTGGGGATTTACCCAAGAGAGACAGAAATGCTGATGCACAGGAGCACATGTACCCCAATGTTCATAGCAGCAATGTCAACAATAGCCAAAACATGGAAGGAGCCTAAATGTCCATCACCTGACGAATGGATCGAGAAGATGTGGTATATATACACGATGGAG
This sequence comes from Mungos mungo, assembly GCA_004023785.1. Classification (NCBI taxonomy): domain Eukaryota; kingdom Metazoa; phylum Chordata; class Mammalia; order Carnivora; family Herpestidae; genus Mungos; species Mungos mungo. Next base: position 184,518 of record PISW01003802.1, on the reverse strand, counting down.
TACTACATGGCAATGAGAGGGAATGACATATGGCCATTCGTAGGAAAGTGGATGGACCTTGAGGGTGTCATGCTGAGCGAAGTAAGCCAGGCAGAGAAGGACAGAAACCATATGTTTGCACTCATAGGTCTAGCAGGAAAACAGGAGAGACCTAATGGAGAACCAGGGGAAGTGGAGGAGGGAGAGAGAGTTGGGGAGAGAGAGGGATGTAAAACTTGAGAGACTATTGAATGCTGAAAATGAACTGAAAGTTGAAGGGGAAGGGGGAGGGGGGGAAAAGAGGGGGTGGTGATGGGGGAGGGCACTTGTGGGGAAGAGCACTGGGTGTTGTATGGAAAACAATTTGACAATAAAATATTATGGGAAAAAAAGCATCACTTCTTCCTCCTTTTTTGGGGACAGTTTGTGTAGAGTATGTAGAATAGGTCTTACGTCTTCCTTAGGTTATTAATTTCGTGTTGAGTGAGCTTTAGCAGTGTGTGTCTTATGAAAAAGAATTTGTTTCATGCGAGAAATCTATTTGCACGAAACTACCCTATTATTTCCTTATTAGTAGTACATGTCGAGTCTGTCCTGATGTTGTCACCCTTTCGTTCCTGACGGTGGAAATATGTACCTTCTCTTCCCCTCTTCACTCTGGTTATAGGTTTTTCAGTTCAGCTTTATGAGGGAATCAACCTTTGATTTCATTCACATTTTCCAGGGTCTTTCTACTTTTTGTTCATTGATTTCTGCTTTGGTCTTTACTGTTTATGTATTTAGGTTCCATTTGCTCTTTTTCTAGTTTCTGGTGATGGAACTTGAGGTCACTAACTCGAGACCTTTCTTCCTTTGTGATCCTGGAGTTCGGCGCTGGGCGGGTGCTGGGTGGGTGCTGTCCCGTGGTCCTGGAGTTTGGCGCTGGGCGGTGCTGTCCCATGATCCTGGAGTTCGGCGCTGGGCGGGTGCTGTCCCGTGGTCCTGGAGTTTGGCGCTGGGCGGTGCTGTCCCATGATCCTGGAGTTCGGTGCTGGGCGGGTGCTGTCCCGTGATCCTGGAGTTTGGTGCTGGGTGGTGCTGTCCTGTGATCCTGGAGTTCGGCGCTGGGCGGGTGCTGTCCCATGGAAGGCCGAGCACAAGTCACCCAGCAGGGTCTATGTGGGTCCCAGGTGTTTGGCGTTAGGAACAGTGAGGCCCGGAATCTTTGCCCGGTGAAGTGAAAGTGGAAGGAGGACTGGCGTCTTTGCCGCCTGGAGTCTCTTCTTCAACAACAGATCGAACTTAGGAGAGTTTTCTGTGTTCTTTTCCTCGATTCTTTGTCCTCGTTTGGAATTCTTGTTTAGTGTTCGCTCCCACCCTGTATGTTCAACTTTTTTTAGGGTTTTCCATCTCTGATTTGTTTCATAGTTTAGTGCAAATACCTCTGGGATTTTATCATTTAGTTCTTGCTGTTCTTCAGGTTAATCAGATCGGGAAGTGATTCACTGGTCTCCGTTTGAAGCTCTCACACTCACTGTCTTTTTGGCGCTTCTTGAGATCATTATTGCTTGTCTTTGGCGTACTCGTAAAATGATGTATTTCCCATGGATAACTTCGGATCAAACCTTTCTTGTACGTCTACAGTGAAAAACACAATGTTACTTTTATTTTGGTGAATTCCTCCTGTAACGTGCTTCTGAGATTCGCGGAGAAATATTTTATTCCGTTTGGCACACTCTTTGGAGGCGGGCTGGTGACCTGCAGGGCGGCCAGCTTATGTGGTTGGCCTGGGGCTGTCTTTTTACATGTTCCAGTCTCAGTTGTGCCTTTTGAAAGGTTTGGAAAGCTCACCTCCTTCCTCTCGGGCAGAGGCGGGGTGGCACCGGCTCACCGGGCACAGAGGTTGGAAGGCCTGGAGTCCTTCCTCAGTTTCTTCCCCTTTAATTGATCTGCTTGAGTTCCCTGTATCCCAGGTAACTATTTGTGAAGATTCCTTGCAGGGCAGAGCGGGGCTCCCAGGAGGGGTGGGGGTGGGGGCCAGAGGGAGGGTCTCTGAGGGCTGGGCTTGTGCATGCAGTGTTGCCTGCTTCGCACGGCCACCCCCCACCCCCACAACTCTCCTGTGAGCGATGTCGAAGCGTCTGCTCTGCACCTCGTGATTCGGGCGAGAAACGATCATTTGGTGTTTGGTCACAAGTCTGAATTTTCCAGAAACGTGTGTGTGGCCCGGTTTCCGGGATGACATTGAGAGCAGCTCTTGTACCTTTGTTTCTTTGAGGCCAGATGTTCTTTCTCCAACAGATGTCCACCTTCATTCGTGCTTTCGAGCTTTGGTCATCTTGTTTCATTGAGGATGAGGTTTTACTTTACATTTTTTATTCCTTTTGTTGTGTTAAGACATAAGATAGGCCCCCAGCAGAGCGGCGCATGCTGAGCGCCAGATCAGGGAGGTAATTACCGGTCTGGGGACCCGCCTGGTCAGGACAGGGTGGCCGCACCTGCAGGGAGCGGGCTGCAGAGAGCCAGCCCCTGTGCCCCCTGGGACACCCCCCCTGCGGGCTGCCGGGGTCCTTCCTGTCGGCTGGCCTCTGGGGGCCCCTGCCGGCTGCCGCCTGGGACGCGCTGCCTCGTGGGACCAATTTTTGCTCAAACTCTTAAAATTGTTAATAAGCCTCAGTTTGTCTCTTAACTTTGAATTGCGAATTTCAAAGATTTAAATCTCTACAATCAAAGTAACTTGGTTGTTGATGTAGTAGCATTAATATTTTAGGCTATATTTCCTTTTTTCTCCCCAGTTTATTCTTGTCATGTATTTAAAAGAGAAATAGTCCCAGAAAGGAAGGAGTCCCTGCTGTCCCGACACAGGGGATGTTTCTGTTTCAAGTTTTTCTATAAAACTCCTAACGTCGTCGAGCCGTGTACAGACACACCCCGCACGTGAGCCCCGGAGCCCCAGGCTCCCCGCGGGGCCTCCGAGGGCCTCGGAGCTCCGCTGTGGGTGCTCGTCCGGCTGAGTCCCGTGACCGGGGCCAGACCCCGTGCTTCTCACCTGGCGGCGGACCCTCTGACGTGTTCTCTCTCTGGCAGGACCACAAGCAGACGGTGTCACTTTGCACTCGAACACGTCATCCACTTAGGTGTAAAAGGTATTATTTTTGTGAAATGATGGTTTTACTTCTTCCCAGTGTATTTTTATAAGTTCCTTGTAAAATTTTGTGTAAAACACAGTCTCTTCGGTCATGTATCACACGTAAAATTATCTGATGTCCGAAGTTTTTCTTTGCCGTTGGCAAGTTTCAGCCTCTCCTTACTGTTTCATGTGTGAAAACAGCTTAATTACTGAAAACGAAGTCGGTGTCCTGTGCTTTTCCCTCCTGAATGTAATTTCCTCTGTACCTCCGAACAGGCAGGTGACTATGTTGTGAACAGTACTCAGGACTAGTGTTCTGGTGTAATTGAGAAACCAGGTCCGGGACCCAGAAGGGAGAGGCCTGGGTTGCTTCTATTCCTGTTTTTAAGCTTTTCAGTAATATCTACCTTCCTACCTTGTTTTAAAAGTGTTGTTTCCAGAAGAAATCATTTTACAGTCTCCCCAAGTGGCAGTAAATTGGAACTACGCACAAGACACCAAACATGATGGACAGCCCCCCGCCAAGGTATTGCTTTGATTACTTTGAAATATTTCAGTAGATGGTATATTAGCTCTCCATGGCCTTGAATTTTAGAAAGGTGTAGTTCAGAATTAACCCAGGATCACAACTCAAATAAAAGTAAGATATTCAGGGCCGCCTGGGATGGCTCAGGAGGTTAAATGTCCGACTCTTGATTTTGACTCAGGTCATGATCTTGTGGTTTGTGGGATCAAGCCCCGTGTTAGGCTGTTGGCACAGAGCCTGCTTGGGATTCTCTGTCTCCCTCTCTCTGCCCACCCCCCACCTCACATGCATGCGTGCCTGCTCGTTCTCTTTCTCTAAAGAAATAAAGTCTATGATATTTATACAACAGGTTTAGCATAAAGTTTATATACAGTTATGGGGAAAACCAAGATGCAGCTCTGTTTTATGAGCTTCTCGTTTTAAGATGCGGTGCCTCTCTCTACCCTCAGGCAGGCACCGTTACGTGATTATATCTGCACAGAAGTGTCTAGAAGGGTATACGTCCACCAAACTGTTAAGATTTGTAGTCTTTGTTTTTTTGTGGATTTTTTAAGGGTTTATCTTTTTCTTTTTAATGTTTAATTTTGAGAGAGCAAGAGAGAGAGACAGAGCACGAGCCGGGGGAGGGGCAGAGAGAGGGAGACCCAGAATCCCAAGCAGGCTCCAGGCTCCGAGCTGTGAGCACAGAACCTGACGCGGGGCTCGAACCCACAGACCGTGAGATCATGACCTGAGCCGAAGCCGGATCCTTAACTGACTGAGCCCCCCAGGCGCCCCTTTAAGTACTTATTTTGAGAGAGAGAGCAGGAGGGAGAATGTGCACGTGTGTGCAGTGGTGGAGCAGAGAGAGAGAGAGAGAGAGAGAGAGAGAGAGAGAGAGAGAGAGAGAGAGTGAGTCCCAAGCAGCCTCCGTGCTGTCAGCACAGAGCCCGATGTGGGGTTCAAACTCATGAACCTTGAGATCATGACTTGAGCTGAGATCAGGAGTCAGACGCTTAATGGACTGAGCCACCCAGACGCCCCAACATTGTAATCTTTGTGGAGATTATAAAGATATTCTATTTTTCACTCATGTGATCCAGTTCCGTGAGTAGTTACGTAGTGCCTGTTTTGTGCTAGGTGCTGTCTAGGCTGTCCATGTATTTATAGGAGTAAAACAGAAGTGGTTTGTCATTGTGTTTCCAGTAACGAGAAAAATTCTCCATGTCTGTGATGGAGGTTGTAACCGATAGTACTGTGCTGTTCGAATTTGCCTTTTTGAGCATGTTATAAGAAAATACGTAATTTTAATTCTATCTGATACTTAGAAACTCTTTTACCATTTTATAGCCCCTCTTCAAAAATGCAGAAATGATAGGTTTAGAATACCTACCTACCTGTTCACAGAAAATTCTATGAAGGGAACAGCAAAAAGTTTCCATTAAAATCATCTTTATTTCTTACCGGATCTGAAAGCAGAAAGGGCTCTTCAGTGGAACAGACAGGGTCACCTGCAGCCCCCAGCTCACTGGTCCGGCCGGCGGCCTGGTTCTCGGGGAGGGTCTGCAGGGCTGGTGGGGACGTGGGGGGGGGGCGGTGCCATTTGTGTGGCTCACTTTCCTCATTAGCCGAGTCGTAGTGGTTTTGGGTGCAGAACGTGATTTTCTGGATAAGCTAGATCGCGGATAAACCTGAGGTCATTCCACACATCAGCCAACAGAGACTGAGCTTACCTTCCTCCCTTCACTAACTAAAAATCAGACAAAACACACAACGGTCTCAGACATTTGGGTTTCGCATATCCTAGGACAGTGATTCCTGACAGAGGAAGCAAATGAGGTGGCCCCTGTGGTTGCTTACAGCCCTCAGAGTTCCCGGGCCAGGGAGCAGAAAGGGCCGGTGACCTACAGAATTCGGGAGACACGCCTGGCCGCATGAGGCCCAGATGGATGGCATTCCCAGGGCAGAGGCTTGGGGGAGAGTGCAGGACAAAGAGCCGTTGGGTCTGCAGAGGCCCCGCTGCAGCTGTCTCACCCATGCACGCCTGTGCGAGAGACCCGAGCCTGGGGGAGAAGCCCCGGAGAGCAGAGAGGGAGCCGGCCCCCCCCCAACCCCGTGCTGGGAACGGCTTGTTCCTGCAGCCCGAGAATCCACAGGGCGACAAGTAGAGTCCTCAGAGGGCGTCGCCTGAGGAGCGCGGGGAGCCGAGCCCTGCGCGGCCTGCCACCCTGTCCATCCGATGGCTCTGCAGGCAGTGCTGCCACACCCCACAGACAAGGGTAGTTGCGGGAGTACAGACCTGTACCCAAGGTGTAAAACTCAGTGTCTGGGATCTAATCCACTGAGAAACTGAAAACACAGCACATAACAGGAAACACCAGGGGCTCCTGGTGGCTCATTTGGTTGAGCATCTGACCAGCTGAGGTCGTGATCTCACGGTTTGGGGGCTCGAGCCCCGCGTTGGGCTGCCCTGACAGCGCGGAGCCGGCTTCAGATCCTCTGTCCCCGCCCTCTCTCTGCCCCTCCCCAGCTTGTACTCTCGCTAGAAAAAGTTTTTTAATTCAATCAGTTGAACTCAACTAAAGAAAATAGCAGTGGCACGCCAGGCCTAACCCACAGATTCCATTTGGAGGCATCTTTGAGCTGGTCTGAGCTGAAAAATTTATGGACAAGAAATTATCATGGAAATTAAATGGTGGCAGACATGTCCAAGGGATATTGTAGGGGCTCAGTCCCTTTATGACCGTCGTGACAGATGTCTGTATGGAGATGGCGACTCGCGGCCCAGAATGGCGCTATGCTGGCGGCCCGCTCCAGGGAGCAGTGTCGTCCTGTCAGAGGCCTTAGCACGAGTATTGTTAACGGTGGGCGTGTTCTGGAAGAAGCCAGGGGCTTCTACACGCCCTCCCTCCATAGCTCCTGTGTTACTACTACATGAAAGTCAGGTAGTGCGTTTTCATACTGAACTTTTTTGTTAAATAAGCTTTGGCAGTAGTCAAAAAATAAATAACTGGTAGTAATTAGCAGACGTGGACATTGAAACAGTTACTATAATTATATCCCATAAGCCTATAAAGAGGGACACACAAGCACATTCAGTGGAGATGTAAACAATAAAAGACAAATTTCTAGAGACAAAAACTCAGTGTCTTAAGATGAAAAACAGACAATTAATAGACGAGGCACCACAGTCAGAAGTACTGCTGAACTTGGACACACAAACTCAGCAAAGCGAAACAATAAAGAAAAATTATTTAAAAAAAATATTCAAAAACTAAAGTGTATTTAAAAAAAAAAAGGCATCAGTGAGCTGTGGGACGGCTGCCCACAGCCCTGCCCCCATGCACTTGGAGTCCCAGAGAGGAGAGTGTGAGAAATACTAGGGGGGAAAGTAGTGGAAGTTTTTCTCAGTCGATGAAAACTACAAACCTCCATATGCATCCCGGAAATTAAACAGACCTGAAGAATGAGAAGTCTGAAGAGGACTGCGCTGAGACACGGACCACAGAGTTCCCGCAGAGCTCGTGGACCTTGGAGACAGAGTCTCGCCGCACGCAGAGGGGCAGAAGAAAGGACAGCCGCGGACTTCTGGTTGACAGCAGCGGCCCGGGAAGGTGCCGCCAGGACGAACTGTCCGCCTAGACCTCCGTGCGCGGTCAGCGCTTCGGAGAGGAAGAGCAGGCACATGGAGTCACGCACGGCGAGCTGGCGGGGCAGGCGGTCACCCCGGGCCTGCACGGCCAGCTGTGAGAGGCCCTCGGAAATACCCCAGGTGGGCGTGACAGTCTACCCGGAGGAGCGAAAGGACCAGAAATGATGCATGGGTATGTACATTTAAGGAATATTTTGTTACTTTAAAAAAATCCTATTTAAAAGGATTTCTAACTTATTTTTTAATTTATTTGAAAGAGCGCATGCACACGGGAGAGAAGGACAGAGGGAAAGTGAGAGTCTCCAGCAGGCTTCGTACGTGGTGCAGAGCCTGACGCAGGGCTCAGTCACAACTGGGAGATCATGAGTGGAGCTGGAGTCAAGGGTCAGATGCTCAACCAACTGAGCCACCCAGGGGCCCAATAATGGACTTTGTAATGGACACTTGTGCACCGGATGACAGACTCCGGGCACGTGAAGCAGGAACTGATGAACCGCAGAGAGAGCTAGAGGAGTCCCTGTGCCGGTGAGTGGCGTCAGCACCCCTCCCCCCAGGCGCCGCAGAACAGACGACAGAGGGCGGGGCAGTGCAGGAGACCTACTGTGCGGCCCGAGGGGTGTGCGCAGAGCGGCCCACCTAGAAGGGCCTGAGTGTGTGCACTTCGCGTAGAAGTGGACACAACACTCACTACTGCAGACCTTATCTGGGGCCACAGAAGGCCGTCAAATTCAAAAGGATGAAAGTGATACAAGATGTGTCCTCTCACCACGTGGACTCCACTTTAAAATCATCAGCAGAAGGATCTCTGGAAAACCCCGGATCTTCAGAAACCAAAAACACACTCGCATGCAACTCACTGCCCACAGAAGAAATCAGTAGATTAGAAAGTGTTGTTACCAACATGAAAATGACAGTGCGGCACCTCAAGCACGGTAAGGCGCCGCTCGGGCCCTCGTTAGGGGAGTTTCTAGTGCTGAGTGACAGCCTTCACGTCAGCAACCTCCACTTCCTTCTCAGAAAACTAGAAAAATAATAAATGAAATACAAACTAAGCAGAAGAGAGAAAAATAAACATTGGTACGGAAGTCAGTGAAATACAAAACAGAAGAATGGGAGAGGAATTCATGAACCCAAAAGCTGGTTCTCAGAAAAGATCAATAAAATTGATAAACTTCAAAGACTGATGAGGGAAAAGCAGGAAGACACAGATGACCAGAGTCCAGGAGGAGACGGGGGATGTCACTATGGACTGCAGATTTTGAAGAAGATTGATGAAGGGTGCGGGGGGGTCAGTGTGACGTGGCAGCTAGCCTGGGGCCCAGCGTGGTTGACACCTAGTTAACTCTTGTTTCTGGGGGGGATTAGCAGGTGGGGGGCAGGGTAATCCCTCCTGGGAGTCCTGAACAGAGCAAGAGGCTCCGAGGGACACCTCCTGCTCTACTCCCGTGAGCGAGCGGGGACATGTGTCTTTTCCTGCCTGTCCCCAGCCTGCCAGCAGCAGACCCTGAGCTGCTCAGCCTGTCATCACGTGAGCCAACTTCTTAGGAGAAATGTCTTCTTAGCTGTGTATATGAATGTCTTACCGGTGGCTTCCCTAGAGAACTCAGCCACATATATATGTATGTTGGGGGATACACAGAGAGACCGGGATTGTTCATCCCACGAATGAGAGGCTGCTTCACCATTCCAGAATCCGTCCATGATATCCATCATGTTAACAAACTCAACAGGAAAATCATCTCCATAGACATAGAAAAGGCATCTGACAAAACCCAACATCCATTCCTAATCAGAAATGCTTAGCAAACTCGAAATGGAAGGGAACTTCCGTGACCTAAAAACCTACGGAGTGAGAGACAGAGCGCACCTTTCCCGTGAGGATCAAGACGCCTCCACTCCCGCCACGGACATTCAACACTGAAGGAGGTTGTGGACCAGCAGCTCAGCAAGAAAAATCAGAGGCACCCATATTGTGTATGAAATCTGATGGATCTAAAAGCAGCTAGGGGAACTAGTAAGTGACGGGCAAGCTTGCAACATACAAAGTTAGTATACAAAAATAAATTATATATGTACTAAGCATTAAACACCCAGAACTGAAATTTTAATACTATACGAGGTAGCATCCAAGTCTTCTTAAACATTAGGGGTCAATCCGACAGAAGATGTGCAAGCCTGTACCCCTGGGATCCTCACGACGCTGACGAGAGAAGCTTCCGGCCCCGGAAAACCCCAGCCCCGCCCCGGACTCCATGCCAGTCCGGTCCAGGTCCCAGCGGACAGTTTTGTAGAGATGGACAAGCCAACTCCAAAATCTGTATGGAAATGAAACAGGCCTAGGATTTTCAGAACAACTTTGAAAAAGAACCACAAACTCTTAAGAACTCACACTACCTGTTCTTGAGGTGAAATGTACAAAGTTACAACAATCAATACAGTAATTACAATTATCTTATCAATGCAAGGTAAACATCAGTGGAACAGAATAGAATGCCTGGAAATAGACCAGGAACCTGGACCATTGACTCTGCATAAAGGCAATCAGAGTAGGGAAAAGATAATCTTTAACAAAAGGTGCTAGGACAGTCTGGTGTCTGTAGGCAGGGGTGTGCATCTGGGTCCGTACCTCACAGCATGCACAAAGATTAGCTCAAAATGGATCATAGCCCTAAGTATAAGCCTGAAAACGTAAAATTTCTAGAAAACCACACAAGGGAAAATCTTAATATATTTAGGTAAGGCCAAGAGCCTTTAGATGTGATGCTAAGAATGTGATCCATAAGGTAAAAAATTGATCAGTTTGGACTCCAATAAAACAAAATATTTTGCTGTTCAAAAGACATGGTTAAGACAGTGAAAAGACAACTAACTGAAGACATTCGGAAATCACGTAACGGAGGAGAGAGACACTCAGAACAAAGAGGTGTGCAGTCTCAGGAACTGAAGGAATACTCCGTTCGGAACAACTGAGAAGCGCCCAGCAGCTCGTCGCTAGAGCGGGGGACTCTTAAATCTGAACCATAGACACGAACAGATGCAGAATACACAGATCGGACCCCACTTAGCGTGGGTCACGCCCCGTTAAGTTCGGCGTAGGTGGGAAATACCCTAAGTCTGCAGTGCGGGCAGGACTCCTCACCCACCAGGCGTCGCGGCAGCCTCGCTTACCTCAGATGAGCACGTCCCGGAGGGCGGGGGGTGGGGGGGGTCTGCTGGCGCAGCACCTGTCTCACGCGGTGTCCTGAGTGCTGCGTTCAGAGTGACAGAGTGGTGTCTGCGCCCAGGGCGGCTGGTGGCCTGGTGGCGACGGTGGGCTGACGGGGGGCCGAGGCCGCTGCCGGCAACACGGAGCCTGCCACGCGCCACCAGCCCGGGGAAAGACCCACATCAAACTTCCAAGTACAGTTTCCACGGAATGTGTGCCACTTTCACCATCACAAGACCCCTGTCAGGGACTGTCCGTATGCAAATGGGAAGTCATGAAAAGATGCTGACATTAGTCCCGAGGGAACACGAGCTAAAGCCCAGTGAGCTGCCACCGCACCCGAGTTAGGATGACCAAAGTTCAGTGGACAGGACCGCCCCCGCCAAGGGTCTTGCGCGCGGGCAGCAGCCAGGGCCTGGCACGGGCGGTGGGGGTGCCGAACGGCACAGCTGCTTTGAAGAAGAGATCCTTACCGGAAGCCAGGCCTGCGCTCGCCGTCCCGCCCAGCTGCGTCGCTCCCGTGCGAGGGGCTGTGGTGGAGGGGACTCGGCAGTGAGGGGCGACGCGGGCGGGCCGCACACTAGAGAGACGTCCGTGTGCGAAGCGTGCTCGGAACTGTAACCACTCTGCGGACAGTGGGGGGTGTTTTGTGAGCTCGGTAGTTGTGTTTACCTGGTTGTGATGGTGTCGTGTGTGTTCCTGTGTCACAGCTTGTCCAATTTGCACCTTAGGCGCGCACACCTCATGGGAAGGAAAATTGCTGTGTCCTTCTGGACTAAAATTTGGCAACATGTATATAATTTCTAAGTGAAACTTTTACTTTTTAATTTTACTAATGTTTATATTTTGAGAGCGAGAGTGCGCGCACATGTGCACATGCACGTAAGTGGGGGAGGGGCAGAGAGGGAGACGGAGAGAGAATTCGAAGCAGCTCCAGGCTGTGAGCTGTCAGCACAGAGCCTGACGTGGGGCTCAACCTCACGGACCACGAGATCATGACCTGAGCTGAAGTCAGGCGTTTAACTGAAACTTTTAGTAACTTCGTACCTTCTAGGATTTGTCCTATGAAAGTAATCCTGGGACACACAAAGGTACCGCGTTGTATGTAATGGGGGCTATTTGGAAACCAGTTCCCTTGGTCCAGGACAAACTCCGTTTATGTTTAAACTCACCCACAGCCGGTTGTACGGGCCCAGGAGCAGCGCTGACAGAGAAGTCCGCCGGCCCCTGGTGGGGCCTGGGAGGCATGCAGCGCGCCCAGCGGCTCTGGCCAGAGCTGTGCTGGGGAAGGCTTGTTCGCCCTGCAGGAAAAGGGTTTTGCCTCAGGGGCTCCGGGGGAGCCAGGGACCCCAGGCCTCGCCTTCGGCCATGGCAGGATCTCCCTGGCCGGTGGGGAGGGTGAGAGAGAGAAACTGCACCTTAGACACGCGTAGCCCTTTGCTCTGCCGTCACCACCACGGGGTCTAGTTTGTTATGTTTATTTTTGTAAGTAAATTATTAAAAAGTAAACCTTTTTAAGCAACTTTTTTTTATCAGATAATGTGTATTTTTGTTATGTTTTGAAACTGACCCGTCCTCCATGCAGAGAGCTGCGAAATAAACAAATAGAACGGGGAGTCCGGGCAGAACGGAAGAAACAAACCAGGAGAACGTAGGCAGGCGTTCATGTTCACTCTTAAAAGCCGCGTGAATGCAAGGTTTTTTTTAAGCTGTTTTTCTTAATGATTTTTTCTAGAATCAGAAACCCACGAAGGACCAAAGTAAACACGCAGCAAAGGAGAGCCGGGCTGGTGCCCAGGACATGCCGTGGCCGGCAGCCTTTGCCAGAAAGCCAGGTACTCGAGGCGCGGAGGGTCGGGAGGCGGGTGTGGTCTGAGCGCAGCCGGAGCGATGGACGTTCTTGTCTCCACCGGAGACGGAGTGGGGACGTGAGGTTTCAGGTCCGGTCCTCCAGCAGAGATGTGACTGTTCTCTTTGACCTTTGCCAGAGCGCGCCTCCAACATGTTAGGCGATGCTGCATGTGTAAAAGAGGAAAATGACTTAAGTGGCCTGTGGTCTTGCCCTCCCTCAGCTGAGCTGATTTTCCCGGCTCTGCCTGACGAAGTTCAGGCCGTTAGAGCGCCTCAGCAGCGGGCTCCGAGGAGCCCCCCTCCCCCCGCCTGGCCGGGGCCTGGCCGCCACCGTGGCCTATGCTGACCCGCGCTCCGGCTGCACCTGACCCCGCTTCTCCACTCTGCATCCAGCGAATGCAGTGCAGATCCCCGAGGCGAGAGAAAAGGAGTTTTTCAATCCCGTGCTCAATGAAAACCAGAAGCTGGCGGTTAGGAGAATTCTCAGTGGCGACTGCCGCCCGCTCCCGTACATTCTGTTTGGGCCTCCTGGAACCGGGAAGACGCTGACGATCATAGAGGCTGTCTTACAGGTAACCACAGGCGGGGCCGCGGCCACCCGTGACCTCGGCTCACCGCTCACGTCCTCGGGAAGTGGTGGCTCAGGCGGGCTCGGGGAGCGGGGACAGGCTCGGAAGCCCGTTCCTCCGTGTTTCGCTGTCTCTGTTCTGTATTTACGGCCATATGTAGGGTTTTCAGAGCTTATTTAATCAGTTTAGGAAGGACTCTCTTTCACCCATATGTGGAACTTAAGATACAAAACAGGTGGACGTGAGGGAAAGGAAGCAAAAATAATATAAAAACAGGGAGGGCCACAGAACGTAAGAGACCCATAAGTACAGAGAACAAACTGAGGGTGCTGGAGGGGTGGGGGCGGGGGGGGCCAGCTGGGTGAGGGGCATGAGGGAGGACCCGTGTCGGGAGGAGCACGGGGCGTTGACATAGGGGGTGAACGGTGGGATTCATCCGACATTATTATTGCACTAGACGCAGACTAACTCGGACGTCAATACGTAAATAAAAGTTTTAAAAACAAAATGTACCTGTCATTCCAGGCACTTAAAGATGGAAACTGTTCAGGTGGAAACAGTGAATAAGTAAACGTATATGTACACGTAATACAGAAGGGGCTTTATTCCTAGAATGCTCCCCCACTCCGGGGCGCCCAGCTGGCTCCGTCAGGGGCGTGTGCGCCTCCTGGTCTCGGCGGTTGAGCTTCCTTAAAAAAGATAAAGAAGAATAGTTAACCAGTCACATCATGAAATTTTGCTGCAGAAAATAAGTTTCCATTACAGTAACTAAGCCACTGTTCTGCAGAAGTTTCTGGTATTTCCATTCCGTACACACTGAGTTACTGAAGAAGTGTGTACACAGTATTTTTGTGTCCTTCAGGATTCAGGTTAGCCCGGCCAGCACTGTGAACCGTGAGCTGCCCACGTAGAATTAGTCTGATGCTGTCTCCGCCTTGGGAGGGCATCTCGGGTCTTGGAGGCCAGAGAACTCTCTGGCCTGCCCTTGTGCCGCGCTGGCACGTGCACGCGGTGGGCAGAGCCGTCCCACACGGCCAGGCCCGAGCAGCGAGCGCCTGCGTGCTGGGCCAGCCTCCCCGTCGGTCCCTGCTCGCCGGTTGACGTTTCCCGCCTCTGTTTCCCCTGTGTCCCGGCGGAAGGTGTACTACGCTTTGCCAGACAGCCGGATCCTGGTGTGCGCGCCCTCCAACAGCGCGGCCGACCTCGTGTGTCTGCGGCTGCACGAGAGCCAGCGGCTGCGCCGGGGCGCCATGGTGCGGGTGAACGCCACCTGCAGGTTCGAGGAGGTGAGTGGCCCCGCCCCCGCCCCGCGCCGACTTCCGGGGTGTCCTCCCGCCGCTTCTGCGGGGCGGGCTGCGGACTTACACGGCAGGGCTGCTGTTTTATTTGATACCCAAATGTATTTTTTCTTTCGGACTCTGTGTTATTGGTTTGGCTATAAATGTGTCTCTGGGTTAAAGTTCCTGGTTTGCTTAACAAAAGAAACAATCTAGAAAACTGTATGCACTTGTTTTGGGGACGGATCCGCAGGATGCTGTGTTACATCCATGGCTCCAGAGTCTGTAGAGCATAGACTAAAATTGGTGTGAAAATATAAAATATTTTGATTTAAGAAAACAATTTTCAGTCATTTACTTAGTTTTAATTAAGAAGTGGGGACAGGACATCATCTTTTAGAATTGTTTTCAACTCTGTGACTACATCCAATTGAAAAAAACATTTAATACTCTGAAAAGTAAACTGACCCCACCTCCTCCCTCCAGACCATCATTGATGCCATCAAGTCGTACTGCAAAGATGGAGAGGACATCTGGAAGGCGTCACGCTTCCGGATAATAATCACCACGTGCAGCAGCGCGGGGCTCTTCTACCAGATAGGACTGAGGTAGGCACTAGGCGTGGCCGGGGCCCCTGTCCCCCGGGAGCTTCCGTGGGGGGCGGGAGCCACACCCATGCTGAGACCCCCACGGTGAGAGGGACCCCAGGCTGTGCGGAGGGAGGGAAGGGTGAGGAGGCAGCCCGTGGCAGCGGACAGCCCAGGGGAGCAGGGGCTTCGGGACACGTACAAGGGAAACACGAGGAGCAGTGTCCGCTGGTTAAAGTAACTAAGTAACTGAGGGACGCAGAACTGAAAACGTAAGTGCTTATGCCCTAAGAGACCTGTAGCGCTGAGTTTCTTCAGCAGGACTGGGGGCGTGAGGTGGAAAACCGGAAGCATGTGATTCCCCGTCTTTGGCCCGGGGTGGGGGGTGGGGGGCCACAGCCTGACCCCCAGGGCAGGGAGAGCAGCAGGGCCCAGTGCCGCTTCTCCACACGCCAGCGAGCTCTGATGGCGGCTCTGTTGGGCTCGCACGGAAGTTGGTCCTGTTGCCAGTGGGCCCGTGGCTCCCACCTCAGTGTCCCTGCTGCAGAGCTTCTCGGCAGGCTGCCTGGGGCCCCGAGCACATGCTCCGCACGCCCCTCGGGCGCCCGTTGGCCTGGAGGGTTGGGGTATCATCCTGGCTGGGAGCTCGCTTGTGAGGTGGATCCGGGAGGGCAGCAGCTGTGACGGGGGAAGCGGAGCCACAGGGAGGCGAGGGACCTGCCCGGGGCCACACGGCCTGTGGGGAGAGGAGCCGCGCTCCAGCTGGGCTTCCCGGCCCCCCTGTGCTGTCGATCACCTGTGCTCGGGGCCCCCATCCTCCCCGGCATCTCCCCGGCTGTTCCTTCCCGCCCCCCCCCTTAACCCCGCCTCTTTGCCCCCGAGACTGCTGACACGCACGTGTGCCCTGGACAGAGTCCCCAGTGCGCCCCGGACTTCACTCAAGTCTCCTGGCTGGCCCAGGGCCTGCAGTTAATCTGACCAGGTGACACCCGCCTTCCTGGCCATCCTGCCAGGCCCTGGTGCAGATGTGGCCCTGCCGTGTGAGTCGGGTGTTCCTTGCTCAGACACTGACAGAAATGACCATTTAGTGCGTCCTTGGCCTTAGAGTCGGACATTTCACGCACGTGTTTGTGGACGAAGCGGGACAGGCGAGTGAGCCGGAGTGCCTGATTCCTCTGGGGCTGGTTTCGGACGCCAGTGGCCAGGTGAGGCCTGTTTGCTGTGCGGCGCTCCTGCACCCCCTGCGCCGGCGTGTGCTCGGGGCCCCCCAGGGTGACGGGCTCAGGTGAGGCTCCGCGCAGCTGGGGCCTTGCATGCACAGGGAAGAAGGGGCTGCTCTGCCTGGATTGATTCACTTGTAACACAGACTCCAGGGGCATTTCCCGCTTGCTGCCCCAAATCTGACCGGTCTGCTCCCTCCCCTCCCCTGGCTGCTAACCCTTTTACCCCGGGCTGATGCTTTGGCTCCCTGCTACTCATACCTGTTGCTTCCTCCCGCACTCACCCTGATAGTGACCTGGGGTCCCCCGCCCGTGTCACGCAGGAGGGACCTTCCTCGCTTCTCTTGGTCCCCCCGACACCGACCTCCTCCCATCCTGGTCGCCTGGGGTGGGGGCCGCAGAGAGAGCAGGGAGCAGACCTGGCTCAGCTGCAGTGTGGGCCGGGCCCAGCAGTGGGGCACGGGCACAGAGCGCGCTTCCAGGAGACGGGGACGGAGGCCGCCGGCCACTCCGTCCTTTCACGTCCCGCCGCCCTCGTCGGAGCCTCTGCCACCCTGCTCCAGCGGCCGTGCTGCGTCCCCTGTCTCCTGAGCCCGTGATTGTGGCGGCCGGCCGCCTTGCAGCCCGCACTCAGGAGCCTCAGCCCGGCCAGCCACACACGGGGGCCCCGACCTGCTCCCCAAACCTCTCCCGGCGGTGGCTGTGGGTCTGTGCGACTGCTGTGCACTGGTGTGGGTGCCCATCTGTGTGTCACAGATCATTCTCGCCGGGGACCCCATGCAGCTCGGCCCCGTCATTAAGTCCAGACTCGCCATGGCCTATGGGCTGAACGTGTCTATGCTGGAAAGACTGATGGCCCGGCCGGTGTATCTGAGGGACGAAGATGCTTTCGGTGCCTGTGGTGCCTACAACCCCTTGTTGGTAAGCCCAGACCCCCGTGCCCGCGGTGCCTGTGGCCTTCCACCCCCGCCCCCGTGCGCGCGGAACTCGTGCGCGCCCCCCACCCCAGAAGGGACTGTCCCAGCAGCTCGGCGGTTCCGGGCAGTCCCGTCTGAGGCTGAGGGCTGAGGTTCTGTGGGGCCAGACACGGGAAGAGTTACATCTGGGTTAATGTGGGAAAACGGGAAAGAGCCTTCTAGTTTGTGGTCTGAGAGAGGAGGCCGGGGCTCCGCCCTGTGATGCTACCTGCTGGCTAACCTGCGGATTCCCTGCTCAGCCAGCCTCTGAGCGCCCCACAGGGCTGGGCCTTGGAATCTGCATTTACCCCTCACCCCCCCACCCCCCGCCCCCAGGAACCCTGGAGCCTGGGAACTGGGGGTCTCTGGGGTTCCTCATTAAGGTGACTGAAGTGGTATATTTTCTAAATTCCTGCAGAACAAAATGAGAGTTTCTTCCGAACTTTAACAGTAAACAGAAAGGACGGGCAGTGATCCTGGGCAGGTTTCCCTGGAAACGGCTTGGGGCCGGTGCCAGGCTCCGGGCCCTCAGGCCTCCTGCCCACGTGGGGAGCAGAGAGAGCAGGAGCGCATGTGGGAGGCAGCGAGGGCCGCACAGGGCCGGCCCTCAGCAGGTGCGCGGGGCCATGGACGACTGCCCCACGGCAGCAGGGGGCCCGGGCCGGCCCACACCGGGCAGCCGGGGGCACCCCGCCTGTGGGAGACGCGTGTGTGCCGCCGGCACCCACGTCCCCCGGGGGCTAGCTGGCGCCGCCCCCTCCTTCTCCCCAGGGCGCCCAAGGCTGACCCGGGCCTGGCCAGGGGAAGCAAGAAGCTGAGATGCCAAATTGAGTTTAGGGTTTTAATTAGCATTTTGGAGGCTGGTTATGTTGTAAGTACTGAATTGAAATTTATCACCACCGGTCAGCAGAAGAGTCGCCAGGCCTGCCAGGTCCTCACGCTGGGACGAGGGAAGACCACTTGCGCCGAATGACGCCCCAGGCCAGTTGGCGGCAGGACGTAGAGTCCTCTTGCTCCACGTACTGGTGATGTCACCGGCGGCTCCCAACACGGTCCCACCCAGGCTTCATGCAGCCTGTGGGTTAGGGGGATGTGCCCTTGGCCACCGTGGCCTCACGGCCCAGGAGCCAGTGGCTGCCTGCAGCTGAGCTGAGACCAGGCTTCGTGGGCTCATAGAAAGGCCAGGGCTGCAGGACAGTGGCTGTAGAGGGGAGCCTGCAGCCGGACACACAGCCAGCCCTCCACCCCCGAGGGAGACCCCTCCCCCAGCTGTCTGGACCCAGGGGACCATCGAGCAGCTTTCTCCTCTTCTCTCTTCCTGATGTTCACCTCCTCTGTTAGAACAGACCTTTCGAGCCCGCCCACGGGTTCAGAGGGGCCAGCTCCCCAGCACCGCACTGCACAGCAGCCCCGTGTCGTCAGGTCCATGAGTCCTGGGGCTCGGCGTCCAGAACGAGCTCTCCAGGCAGCGACAGTAGAGTGGTGGACGCTAGAGTCCCTGGCACAGTGGGTGCAGTTTTCATGCCTAGCGTCAGTGAGGAGCCCCAGTGGGCGCAAGGGTGCCTCGGTGGTCGGTGGGGACCCAGGCCTGGGGGCTCAGCAGAGCAGGGGTCAGGGGCAGCACTGAGCGTGTTCCTGCCTCACCAGCAGGCCACCAGGTGTGCTTGGCCTCCCCCCCAGCAGCTGCCCTGGCGCCCGATTTGCCCGGGAGCCTCCCCTCCCTCCATGCTGGGCCAGGGCAAGGAGGGCAGGACAGCCGGAGCACCCACGAACTGGGGCGGCGTTGGAGGCCGAGGTGGAGAGCAGGCGGTGCCTTGCAGGAAGGCGGCGGCACCTGGGAGGCTGTCGGGCCGAGATGGGGAAGCCACAAGGAAGAGGAGGTGGGTGGAGAGGAAGGGGGTCAGGGTCGGGAGTGGCTGCTGCAGGGAGGAGGCGAGAAGAGCAAGTCAGACTCCAGAGCCTGAGGGTTTTCCGACCTGCAGATCAGGAGGGACTCGTCGAAGGGGAAAGGCGCCTGCTGCCCCTGGAGAATGTGATGGACCCCCAGGTCCTGTGGACGGGGGCAGGGATCGGACGGCGCTCGCGCCATGGTCACCAGGACCCCGACTTGTGCCTGTCAGATTCTGCCTGTGCCAACTCTTTCGAGCTGACCCATTCAGGCTGGGGTCAGGGGCCAGGTGCTCAGGAGGGTTTGGAACCTGGCAGGGACACAGGACACACAAAGGACCAGTTCAGGCTGGTGGCGACACCGGTAGTTTGACGCATCGGTGGAGCAAGCGGGTTCCTCCCTGACACCCAGCAGCCCACACGCCTGCAGCGGCAGCTCCAGGGCCCAGGGCAGCCTGTGCGCCCTGCACTGCCGCCTTCCCCCAGCGTCGGGCCTTCCCGGGCCTGGACTAGTCGCCGCCGGGACCCGGGGTGCCCCGGGACACAGAGCAGATGCTGTCGTGCGTTGCTCAGCCTGCCCCAGAGCCTGTCTGATAAAGTCCGCAGTATTCTAGAAGCCGCCACCCTGGAGGCCCCAGGCCCGGGCGGCATGCAGCCTGCCCTCGGTCCAGTCCGTGGCCGCAGACCCGCCCTCCTCCCTGCCATCTCAAGAAAGGACTGCTCTGACCCCAGGTCCACCCGAGGACAAATGGACAGGGTGAAGACGGTGCGGCATATATGCAGTAGGGTACGATTCAGCCGGAAAAAAAGTTTTGCGCTTACCGCACGGGTCTAGAGGCTGTAACGCGAAGTGGAATGAGAGAAAGACAGAAACTGTGTGGTTTCACAAAGGAGACCAGACCGACAGACTGGTAAATACAGAGAACAGAGCGGGGCTTCCAGGTGCGAGGGAGCGGGGGTGGGAAGGGGACCGAGAGCGCACTTCCCCCCGGGCGCCTGGGGGCTCAGTTGGGTACGCGTCGGACTGCAGCTCAGGTCACGATCTCACGGTTCATGAGTTCGAGCCCTGCATGAGGCTCCATGCTGACCGTGCGGAGCCTGCTTGGGAGCCTCTCTCTGCCCTTCCCCCAGCTCGCACACGCGCACCCTCTCTCTCTCCCCCGCTCGCACACGCACACACTCTCTCTCCCCAGCTCGCACGCACGCACGCACTCACTCCAGCTCACACGCGCACACTCTCTCCCCAGCTCGCACACGCGCACCCTCTCTCTCCCCAGCTCGCACACACACACTCTCTCTCCCCAGCTCACACGTGCACCCCCTCTCTCCCCAGCTCACGCGCACACACACACTCTCTCCCCAGCTCGCATATGCATACTCTCTCTCCCCAGCTCACACACCTGCACACACACTCTCTCCCCAGCTCACACACACACACTCTCTCTCTCCAGCTCACACGCGCGCACACTCCCCAGCTCGCACGCACACCGTCTCTCTCCCCAGCTCGCACACGCGCACCCTCTCTCTCCCCAGCTCGCACGCGCACCCTCTCTCCCCAGCTCACACACACGCACCCTCTCTCTCTCTCTCCCAAATACATAAGCTATAAAAAAAAAATGCACGTTTCCTGATGAGTCCTGAGGAGCGTGTGGAATTGTCAGTCGTGTTGTGTGGGGAGACTGACGTAACACTGTTAGTTATGTTTCAGTTAAAAGAAACCAAACCCTCTGTTGAGAACACTGTCAGCGGTGCGAGAGCACCTCTGATGAGGTGACGCCAGGGAGAGAGGACAGGCAGGAGCGGGCTGCCCCGGAGACGCGCCCCGGCGGTTCTCCCTTGGACGGAAATGCGACACGCGTGTACCCCGTGGCCTCGCCTGCTTCCAGCTCTCTGTTCGCAGGTTACGAAGCTCGTGAAGAACTACAGGTCCCACCCGGCTCTGCTGGCGCTGCCATCCAGACTCTTCTACCACAAAGAGCTCGAAGTCTGCGCGGACCCCGAGGTGGTGACCTCCCTGCTGGGCTGGGAGAAGCTACCGAGGAAAGGCTTCCCCCTCGTGTTCCACGGCGTGAGGGTGAGTTGTGCCCCGCGCGGTGCCCGGCTGCTGCGTGAGCCCCGCGGCGCTCGCGGGTCTGCGCGTCCTCCTCGCGTGCGTCTTGTTCCAGTCGGTCGTCAGTGAGGTGCTGACCCGCTGCCGGCGGGCCGATGGCCGGGCTGGGGCCCCCGGGTGAGGCCAGCGAGGCTGGAGCGGACTGGAAAGTGCTGGCCTGAGCGGGCGCTGGAAGGGGGGGCTGAGGGGAGGCCGGGCACCAGGAGGCCCTGTGCCCGCCAAGCCCGAGTCGGGCGAGGGGACTGCTGTGGGGGGGAGCCTCCCCCTCACCGCGGCCTCACCGCGGGGGGTCCCCCAGCAGGAAAGAGCGGGATGCTCAGTAGCCCAAAAACTGGTAAGTGTGCCCTCAAATCAGAGTTCGCATCGAGGTTGAGTTGTTAGACCCAGAACTCGTCTTTTGCACTATCACCCCCAAGTTCGCGTCCAAAATCGGGGCCACGCCCAGACCGCGGGATGGGAGGTGCCGGTGGTGCTGAGGTGCCCGTGGAGTGGTGTCTGTCCCCCCCTCCATGCAGCCCGCCCCTGGGGGCGTGAGTCCGGGTGACAGTGCCGCCGCCTCGTGCTTCCTCACACGCGGGCCGAAGGCGGGAGCTGCCCGTCCCGCGGGGGCTGTGGAGCGTCCACACCGGACAACAGAGGGTCCAGGGAGGGAGGCCGGTCCCTCCCGGCTGGGGATGCTCGGCGCAGCCCCACGGCCGTGCCTTCTCCAGCCTCGTGCGTCGCTCCCCTTCCCGGGAACATTCTGCCCTGTTCCGTCCATCCTCAGACGCTTCTCTGTGGATCAGAAAAACAAGTTAGGAAACGTGGCCGGGGATGGGAGCTCCCCCGAGGTGAGCTGGACCAGCCTCGGGGGGGAGGGGGCGGGACTCCCGGGACCCGAGTGCGCAGTGACACAGGCGCTTGTGCGGGGACAGATGGGCTGAGTTACTCCCGGTGCTTCCTGTGGTCTGCACAGACGCCACGGTGGGCTTTTCATGAGACATGACTATACGCGTGCAGGTGTGTTTTAAGTGTGCAAAAAGCATTTGTACCAGAATGAGATACGAAGGCGGTTAGATGTACTACAAGCAATGGCAAATAAAAGCTTACTTTAGCCTAAAAACAAAAAACCGCAGTGGAACAGAATCCAGAAACACTTGTTAATTTAGTAAGAATTTTCAAGGGCCTCACTGTGTCCGCTCTGGGCCCTGAGTACGAAATGGGGATGAGGCGTCTGGGGCTGGGCTGGAGAGAACACGGTCGACTCCCGTCGTGTGAGCAAAAAGGGTCCGGCCTCAGGATGGCTGTCCAGGCCTGGCCCCGCTCTCCCGTGGCTCCCGCAGGCCACTCCAGTCCCCGAGACTCGATGTCAGACGCCCTCCCTGGCAGGCACCCGCTCGGGGCGGCCGCGGGCTTGTCCTCTCGGAGGAGAGCCGGCAGCCTGCCCCGCAGTGGGCAGAGGCGAGGCGGGCAGCAGAGCCCCGCCGGAGCCCGAGGTGCGTTCGGGCGCTGCCAGGAGGGCTGCGGCAAGCCCTGGTCCGCTGCACCGCCGGCTGTGACCTTCCCTGGGTTTTCTCCTCTTGGTTCTGTCGGTCCGTTGATCTTAGCGTTGTCCTTAGCCCTCTGCCCTGCTGACTTGCTTGCTCGTTCGTCTGCGGTAACTCCCGGTGCTCGTGGTCAGGAAGGGGCTACGGCTGCTGACCTGCAGCTCCTTCCACGTCACTGCGTGTGTCTGCGGAGGGGTTTCCTTCCACGACTTTCTGGACATTTGTAACTTTTCCTTTTCTTTCTCTTTCTTTTTTTATCCAAGGGTTATAGAGAAGTGTTTTCTTCTTAATTTTCAAGTGGCTAAGAATGCTTTGGGCACCTCTTTTTTATTTCTAATTTTCTTAGGTTTTGATCAAGAACAAATGGCTTGTAAACTCTGCTTTTAAAACTTCATGGTCAACTAGGAGTTAGACTGGGCAGACACTCTAAGGACCGCCCCCCCCCCCAACTGCATACTCTCTACCTGAGGCATGTACATTTTTTTAAACATTTATTTATTTTTGAGAGAGAGACACAGAGCATGAGTGGGGGAGGGTCAGAGAGAGAGGGAGACACAGAATCTGAAGCAGCTCCAGGCTCTGAGCTGTCAGCACAGAGCCCGATGTGGGGCTCAAACTCACGAACTGTGAGATCATGGCCTGAGCTGAAGTTGGCCGCTTAACCGACTGAGCCCCGCAGGCGCCCCAGGGATGTACATTTTTAGGTAAATCTATAGAGTCCGTGGTTTAGCTCTCCTGTGTCCTGACTTCGGCACGCCCACAGGGGGACAAGCGTGGTGACGTTTCGTGGTACAGTCTCTCTGAGTTCCTGATCGTTCCTGCCTTAGAGGTTTAGCCACCTTGGTGGTTCTTGCACGTGGGTGAAGACGGTCTCCTCGTGCGGTGTACCCCCCCCGACCCCCCCAGCCCCCGGCCCCCCCGCGTCAGCCTCACTTCCCATCTGGTGATTCGTGTCGGCGTCACTGCTGCTCGTTTCTATCTGGCGTCTTCCCTCTTCCTTTCCTCTCTCCGTCGTCTTACCGTGGGTGTCCTTCTGAGAAGCAGCTCATTCTCCTGTTTAACCCCGTTTGAGAGTCTGTGATTTTAATGAGATGGATCAGTCCACCCTACGCTTTCTTACCTTTTTTTCTTCATCTTCCCCTTTTATTACCAATTTTTGTTGTTCCTTTCTTTTTCCTTATTTTTGTGTAGGTGATTGGTCGCTATTCGTTGCATGTTTTTTCTCTTCAGTTTAAAGTTCTTCCCTCAGCTTCATCCCACTGAACTGCTTGTAGTTCTCTGTTGTCGACCTCAAAGATAAGCCACAGGGCGGCTGGCTGACCCCGTCAGAAAAGCACGCAGCTCTTAATCTCAGGGTTGTGAGTTCAAGCCCCGTGCTAAGGGTTGAGATTACCGAAAAATAAATACACTTTTCTAAAAATTTAAAAATAGGGGCACCTGGGTGGCTCAGTTGGTTGAACGTCCAGCTTCAGCTCAGGTCATGATCTCATGGTTCACGAGTTCAAGCCCCACATTGGACTTTGCGCTGACAGTGCAGAGCCTGGAGTCTGCTTCGGATTCTGTGTCTCCCTCTCCTTCTGTCCTGGATAAATTACATATGGCTTAGCAACAGCCGAGGACCTCCTCAAAATGAGTACATCCCAGTTGCTGTGTCTGGTATTTTTTTATTGTGCCAGAATAACATATGATATAAAACTTCCTTTAGCCATTTTTGAGTGTACAGTTCAGTGGTGGTAAGTGTATCCACGTTGTTTTACAGTGGTTATTAGAGCTTTTCCATCTTATCAAATGGAGACTCTGTCCCCATCAAACACTCATTTCCCATCCGCCCCCGGTCCCCTGGCGCCCACCTCCTACTTTCTGTCTCCATGAACTTGACTCCTGGAGGTGCCTCAGGTGAGCAGAGTCATCTGGTCCTTGGCTTCTGTGGCGGCTTATTTCACGCCACACAGAGTCCTCAGGGTGCATCCGTGTGGTAGCAGGTGCGAGAAGCTCCTTCCTTTTTAAGGGCAAATAGCATCCTGTTGTCTGGATGGAAGTCGTCTAGCCGCACGGGGCCGCTGTGGTTGGGACCGCTGCTCTGAGGACAGGCGCACGCGGTCTCGGAGACCCGCACGTGGCACTGCCGGGTCCTATCATATTTCTGGGGGTCCCTGTTTTCCGCAGTGACCGTGCCGACTCCCATTCCTGCGGCAGCGTGCAGGGGCCCGGTGTCCCCACACCCTCCCCAGCACGTGCTTTGTTTCCGCACACAAGCCGCGTGTGCGGCGGGACCCCGTGGCTCTCGCCTGTGTCTCCCTGATTGTTGGTGATGCTGAGCGCCTTCGAGTGCGTGCTGCTCAGACGCACGCCCCTCTGAGGGCTGGCCGAGAGGGCCCGGCCTGCGCGTGGGGAGGGAGCGGCCCCCGAGCGTGTGGTCACCCGCCTGACCTCCTGACCTGCGCACCTGCAGGCCCTGTGCTCCGCTGTCACCTGGCTCCTGAGGTCTGCGCCGCCCGGTGGCTCTGTCCCGTTCAGAGCACACCCTGTGGTTGCCCGTCAGGGCCCGCGCGCCGGCCCTCTCCAAGCACCCTGCTCTTTGCCTGGTACTTCCTGCACGTGCGTCTGTTGGCACGAGCCTCACCGCCCGTCCACTCCTGTGTCCGCAAGTCCCAGACCGCCCGCAGCCAGCCCTGCTCCGCCGGGCCCTTGCCGCGGCTGCGGCGGACGTGACCGGCACTGAAGTTCGTGTGCCCGCCGCAGCGTGAGGTCTGCGGCTCGCTCACGCCGCACCCCGGCGCCCGCTCTGCCCCTTCCCTGCGCGTCGCCCCCTTCCCTGCTGAGGAAACGGAGTTCCGGGACGGGTGTGCCATTCTCCTGTCTCCTGATCACAACTCAGGGCAGCGAAGCTCGTGAAGGGAGGAGCCCGTCCTGGTTCAACGCGGCCGAGGCCGTCCAGGTCATGCGCTACTGCTGCCTCCTGGCCAGAGGCGCCTCCACCCAGGTGCCTGCAGGGGACATCGGTGTCATCACACCCTACCGGAAGCAGGTATGCCCCTGCCGGCCACCCCTGTGCGCTTCCTTGTTCGTAGAGTCCGGAAGGAGGGTGGAGACAGGCTCCCTTGTGGCACTAAGTCCCTCCACGGCGTCTGTGCCCCGGCCCCGCCCAGCACCGGCCCGCTCCCACCAGCCTGCCCCTGACCTGGTCCTGGTGCTCAGACCCTGGGGAGGGCACTGGGGCTCTCCATCTGTGGTTACCTGGCAGCGGGCAGCGGGCCTCGCTCCATGTCCTCCTGGGTGGGGGGGGGCCACCCTCCGTGTCCTCCTGGGGCCGGCAGGGGGGGCCACCCTCCGTGTCCTCCTGGGTTGGGGGGGCCTCGCTCCATGTCCTCCTGGGCCAGCGGGGAAGGCCACCCTCCGTGTCCTCCTGGGCGGGGGGGGCCTCGCTCCATGTCCTCCTGGGGCGGGCAGCGGGCTACCCTCCGTGTCCTCCTGGGTGGGGGGGGGCCTCGCTCCATGTCCTCCTGGGCCGGCGGGGGGGGCCACCCTCCGTGTCCTCCTGGGGGGGGCCACCCTCTGTGTCCTCCTGGGGCAAGGGGGCCACCCTCCGTGTCCTCCTGGGGGGGGCCATCCTCCGTGTCCTCCTGGGGAGGGGGGGAGACAGCCAGGCTCCCCTCCACCACTGAGCTGGGTCTCATCTTCTGTGCGCTTTTCTCCGAGACTTCAAGCTGGTTTTTGTTCCGCCAGCGCCCACTGGGGTCTGTGTCTCTAGACACACAGTCCAGACTCCCACTTCTGGGACAGCCGTCCCCCTTCCTCCAGGAGCCAGTGCTTTCCCAAGGACGTCTGCCCCTGCCTGCCTCCGTCCGGGCCTCAGGCCCTTGGGGGTGGCACTCTAGAGCCTGCCTGGCTGTGGGTCCCAGCACTGTCCCACCCAGCAGCAGGCACGGCACTCGTGGGGACAGGGGGACGTCACTCCGGATACTCTCTGTCCCCTCTCCCTTTCCCCAGTGCACTGTATCTGAAGTCGGAATTTGTGTTCTAATCAACTTAGATGAAATACAATTGGAATTGATAAGCAACAGTGCATATTGGTAAATATTTGGTTTATGCTTAAATATATAAAGAAATGGTCAAATTTGTAAAGTTTTATCCTTTTTTATCTGCTTCAAAGGTGGAAAAAATCAAAATTCTTTTGCGAAATGTTGATCTGATGGACATAAAGGTTGGCTCAGTGGAGGAGTTTCAAGGGCAAGAGTATTTGGTTATCATCATCTCCACAGTAGGTATTCCCGTTTTCAGTGGGGGTGACAGCGTGTCTGATGCCACCTGACGTCTGTGGGTTCTTGGTACCTTCTGGTGGAAAGTGGGGGGCTGATCAGCAGCACAGAAGAGCAGCCGCAGTACGGAGGTGCTCTGGTGTCCCCTCCAGCCACCGCCCCCGGGGACCCAGCTGTAACTCTCAAAACCCCCAGTTTTATACAGAACGCGTAGCAGCAGATGAGTCGGGAAATTCAGACACGATCATGGGAACCAGAGCTGCCTGCAGCTCCACACCCAGAGAGAAACACTCTGGCGATGAGGCTCCCCCCACACCGTTTTTCTTTTTTTTTTTTACTTTTTGAACTAAAACTGGGGTTCTACTGATGTTTAATATTAAATGCTTTTAAATACGTTTCTTTCCATGCCAAAAAAAGTATATATGATACCATTTTTATTCATCTTCGTGTTTTTTAGGTGCGGTCAAATGAAGATAGGTTTGAAGACGATAGATATTTTTTGGGTTTCTTGTCCAACTCAAAAAGATTTAATGTTGCGATCACCAGACCCAAAGCCTTGCTGGTGGTGCTGGGAAACCCTCACGTTCTGGTCAAGGTGAGCCCGCCGCGGAGGGAGGGGCTGGGGGCAGGGACGGCTGGGGTGTGAGGCGGCTCCTCCGTGTTTCAACAGGACCCCTGTTTCGGTGCGTTACTGGAATACAGCATTACGAACGGCGTCTACACGGGGTGCAATCTGCCCCCCGAATTGCAGGCCCTGCCGGAGTGAGCGCTCCGCTTCTGTCCTCCGGCCTCCGCCCGCCCCTCCCCCCCTGCCAGCCCGCCCCACTCACCTGCTCCCTGTCCTGTCCCCGATAACGCAGATCGCTGGGGGCCCTGCAAGAGGCCACGGCCCCCAGCCCCCCAGCCTGAGCTGCTGTGGGGAGCCCAGCTCACCGGCCCCCTCCCCCTTCCCCACGTGCAGCTGGGGACATGCGGCCACCCGCCCTCCCCACCCCACAGGCCTGGATCCACAGCCCCAGTTGGGAAGGCAGGGCCGGCAGGACTGACGCCACACCACGGGGAGCCGCTGTCCACGTCTCTGTGCTGGCCCTGCAGCCTGCCTTGAACCCTAGCCTCGGCCATGAGTGTGGGGCCATGGGTCAGATGGAACCTGCTGTCCCCACACCAGCCCGTTCCTGCCACTGGACAGTTACTTCAACTGTCACCAAAATAAATGCTGACCTGGGAACCTGGGATGGCTTTCCACCTCGAAACGCACTGGGTGCTGGGAGCCAGTTATGCTTCCGTGTGGCCTCTGACCTCTGCAGGCTCACAGACCTTCTCTGGGTCCTTGAGCCAGCATTCCCTTCACATGCCAGCCATGCGGAGCCCCAGAGCCTCAGTGGGGGCTGTGCCCAGGATGAGTGGGGTCAGCATCCCGCTCCCCCGGAGCCCTGGGACAGCTCGCTGGAACCTGTCCCCTCTGGCCAAGAAGATGGCCCATCTGTGCAAATCTTCAGGGACCCATTTCTAGGAAGGGCAGGCAGCCCCCAGTTTACATGTTGGGGTCTGCACCCATGTGAACAGCACCAGGCTTAGGGACCCACGTGCCCAGGAGCCCAGTGAAGGTGCAAAGTCTCTGGCTGTGCCTCCCAGTGAGGCAGGGGGGCCCCACCGCAGCCTGCCCCGGAGACAGGACAAGCCCTGGGCTCAGAGATGCCCAGACAGACACCCTCACCGTCCATGAGAAGCAGACCCTGGGACCTGTGTCCCCCAACCCCTCCTGCCCAAGAGGACTCCCCACACGAAGACACAGACCACTGCTTGGCCACTGGGGCCTGCAGTGGCCGCACGCTCCAAGCCCCCACTTGGGTTGCTTTCTCCAGGAAGGCGGCTGGGATGGTGGACGTCACAGGGGGGGGGCGGGGGTGGAGGCCCAGGCAGAGCCGCACACACGCCAGCCATGAGGCCAGCTGTCTCCTAGAAGACTCAGACATGACCAGGCAGCTAGTAGGCGGGGCGGGGGGGCCTGCTCGGCTGTCCTGCCCAGGCCAGAGGCCAGCAGCACAGGTCCCAGGGCCGGACCAGAACATGGGGGTTTTGTGGGTGCTCACCTCCACTCTGGGGGATGCTGTTCCCAAACTCGCCCCTTGCCACGTTTTGGGGGCACGCCCCCTTGTTGGGGCTGCCCCTGGAGGGCAGATGGGGAAACTCCGCTGGCTCCGCGAGGGCTCCTTCCCTGCCCCCCCAGAACTGCACATCCCTCCTCCTGATGGTCTGGGCCCGGGGCAGGCCCTCTGCTCCCAGGGTCCACGGGCACTGCCCAGGGTCTGTGGTCCAGGCAGAGCACTCTGGACAGGTCTGTGTGTCTTTTCCCAACTTTGGCCTCAGGACCTGGGGAAGGTGCCCGGGGAGCTGGTCCCTGGTGGTGGTTCTGGAGCCCTGGATGCTCCTCAGTAAGCCACGAGCAGGCAGCTGCTGGGACTGGAGGGAGCCTTGCACGCGCGAGCTCCGATGGGGGTGGTGGGGGACCACATGCATAAAACACAGAGCTGGCCTGAGCGAGGGGCCGTGTTCTCGGGTCTTGGAGCGTGTCTTCACAGGACAGGAGCAGAGCCCAGGCCTCGGGGGACGTCTGGGACTTGTCCCTGGTCTCCCATGCATGGAGTCTCTGCCCTGGGGTCCAGACCTCTGTGCACATCTGCCTGTGACTGACCCACAGCGGCCTGTGGAAGGGATTTACTGGTGGCCCATGCGGCCCCACGATGCCTCCCAGAGTCGTCACAGAAACGGGATGTGGGTGCGGAGGCCCTTGTCCCGCACTGCTCCTGCTAGTGCAGTGGCGAAAGGGGAAGCGGTGGACCCATGGGACCCAGGACCCTTCTCTGGGCCTCAAGGACCACTGCCCTGCCGGAGCGCCCAGTGCCTGACCCAGCAAATGGCTGGGAGCCCTTCGTGGGTCAGTGAGACTTCTGTGCTCTTGGGCACACGGGGCAGCACACCTCGGGTACAAAGTGCCATCGGGGGTAAAGTGATCAAGGGTTTCCGGCGGTAACAACGGCGTTGCGCCCAGCTGGGGTCTGTGCGCAGCAGGTCAAGCCCCGACCCCCCCCCGGGGGAGGGGCTGTGCAGGAAGAGGGAGCCGTGCGCTGGGCAGGAAGGGGGGCGGGCCGTGTGGAGCCGGAGCTGTGCCCTGCCGCAGACCCTCACCAGCCTCGCCAGCGGCACGCCAGGGCGCCGTCCCTTCCTCTGGAACCTTCCGGCTCAGACCCACGTGAAAAACGCAGCCCCTCAGAGGCTTTAGGTGAGAACCGGTTGGTCCTGCAGTGGACAAGGGCAGGGTTGGGGGGGGACGACTCCGTGCCCACATTGGAGTCCCAAAGCCACCTCGGGACCCCGGGGCACTAATCAGGGCTCTGTCCCTCAGCCCACTGCTGCCACACTGGAGATCCCACCCTCCGGCTTTACAGGTGGGGGACAGAGGCCCCAGTGGTGCAGCCCAGGGCCCATGCCAGCCCCCTGCCCGAGGACGGGGCTCTCCTGACTGCAGACCCCTCACACTTGGGTGCTGTGGGTCAGCTGGTGGCAGAGGGGCTGCACCCGGGAACAGAGCCGTCAGGGCAGGAGGAAATGCTGGTACTGCTGCTTTAAGAAATACCCACTTGTGGGGCACCTGGGGGCTCAGTCGGTTAAGCCTCCAACTTCAGCTCAGGGTATGATCTCACATTCATGGGTTCAAGCCCCACATCGGACTCTCTGACCGCTCAGAGCCTGGAGCCTGCTTCAGATTCTGTGTCTCCCTCTCTCTCTCCCCCTAGCCTGCCCTCTCTCTCTCAAATACAAACAGAGAAAAGAAAGAAACCCCCACTTCTGGCCTCCTGCCAGCTGCTCAGAGAAAAGAAAGAAACCCCCACTTCTGGCCTCCTGCCAGCTGCTCAGAGCTGGTGGCTGTGGGGTCTCAGTCCTGCTGCCTCCTGACCCCACCCCCACTGAAACCCACTGCCTTCTCTTCACACGGCCCTTGCCCTCACCTCTCCCTCTCCGGGGCAAGTAGTGGACACCAAGCAGTGACCAGAGGTCCCCAGAAATGCCTGGCAGGGGAGTCACTGTCGGCAGAGCACACCCGCCGCGCCTCACGCTTGCTGCCCCTCGCCGAGCGGCCAGTTGTCCCTCTGCTGCATGCCCACCGCAGACTGTGGGCCCAGTACCGTGTCCCGGGGAGGGTCCGCACCTGCTCAGCCCTGCCCGGCTCTGAGGTGACTGGATGTCCCCGCTTACGAGAGGCCACGGGTGCGGGGCTCACACCGCGGAGAGGCGGGCAGCACCAGATGCCCGGCCCGGGGCAGCCAGGGCCCTGCGGGCAGCCAGGAGCCAGGCTGGCGTCACAGAGGGCCGGTGTCCCAGGCCAGGATACTCTCCAGCAACGGTCCAGAGGTGGTGTCGGGGTTGGTGGGAGACGAGCTGGGGTCATTCTGTAGAGGACTTGGGGCACCTGGGCAGGAGAGCACTCTGTGCAGCCTGGAGCACGCAGGACGGGGTGGGGGCCAGTCCGGTGACCAGGCCGGAGGCTCTGCTGAGCACGGGGAGAGCGCCCGGGGTCCGCCCTCGCCAGAGTCCCCGCTCCAGGAGGCCACGCCGCCTTCCACAGCGAGGACTCCCGGGGACACGGAGCTCAGAGGCCCCTGCGGGCAGCTGCGGCCTGCGCTGGGTTTCTTCCTCCTTCCTGGAAGGACACGGAAGCTGTGTACCGTCACTTATTTTAAGTTGCATACTGTTTTTCTTGTTTAAAACTGCTGGTCCGTAGCACCTTGTAGCACAACAGTTGTTTCTGTGTGTCCGCTGAAATCAAGATGAATTGGGAACTTGACACTCATCCTGGTCCACTTAGGAAGGATCCAGCAAGTTGACCCTTTGTGGCTGGACTCCGCCTTACCGCGGGCCCCCCCCCCCCCCGCCGGAGCTTCGCCCGCCCGAGTAGACCCACTGCAGAATGTACCGGCCTCACGGACCACGTGCTCCGGGGCACGCAGCGTGGGCACCAGCCTCCCCCACCCCACGGCCGTGCCCCACGCAAGAGCTTTGGCCCCTGAAGAATGAGCAGAAGTAACAGGTGCGAAGCTGTACCACTGGGATGGTGGCTGCTTGTCCCCAGAGTGAGGGGACAGACAGGGATGGAGCCCCCAGTCAGCCCGCTCAGGGTGTGGGGCCGAATAACCCTGTGCTGCTGATTCCTGCCGCTGACCTGGCCTCTGGCTCGCTCCCTGCTGCTTCTCCAGACCAAATATGGGTGCTGAGGCAGCCGTTTGTGGGGCTTTTTTAATGCTTATTTACTTTTGAGGGGGGGGGGAGGGAGGCACAGAGCGAGCAGGAGACGGGATCCGAAGCAGGCTCTCTGCTGACAGCCCAACGTGGGGCTCGAACTCACAAACCATTAGCTCACAACCTGAGCCAAAGTCAGACATCAACCAACAGAGCCCCCCAGGCACCCCAGCCATTTGTTTTTAACTTAATTTTTTTTAGTAATCTTTACACCCAACGAGGGGCTCCAACGCTGAACCCTGAGGTCAAGGGCTGCACGCTCTTCTGACTGAGCCAACCAGGTGCCCTGAGGGAGACACGAGTTTTGGCTTGTGAAGCCCTAAGACTGACCTGGTGACAAGAAATTCATCCTGATTCTTATTCTTTCGTTCCTGTAAGTGCTTGATCAAAATGACACACGCAGGGTGCCTGGGCCGCTCAGTCGGCTAAGCGTCTGACTTTGGCTCAGGTCATGATCTCACGGTTCGTGGGTTCGAGCTCTTTGTTGGGCTCTGTGCTGTCAGCTCGGAGCCTGGAGCCTGCTTCGGATTCTGTATCTCCCTCTGTCTCTCCCCCTCCCCTGCTCATGCTCTGTTTCTCTCTGTCTCAATAACAAAAGAACTGAAAAAATGACACGCGTGTTGTAGATTTTCATGAGTAAACACGAAGTAAAGTCGGATGGGAAGGCATCGGTTAGCAAGCTGCCCGTCTTCTTGGGAGAGCATGGCCTACAGCTCCAGTGAGGGTCCGTCATTACTTTGGTTTCTGGTTTTACCTTTGCAGACGTGAGTAGATCAAAAGTTATGCCACAGTACTGTCACTCAGTCTCTCAAAAGTCCCCCATGTGTGAAAAGCCACACTAGTGTCTCACACAAGACAGGACACGCTGCCCCCCAGTGCGGTCCTTCCTAGAGACAGGATTTCGGAAGACTGTCCCTCCGCTTCAGCCTGGCGGAGCCTGCCTGGCGTGAGGACAGGGGCAGCCCCGTTCTCCAGCCCCTCCCACACGTGCTCCTGGGGGGAAAACAGAGGAGGGCTGCAGGGTGTGAGCCCTGCTCAGGGTCTCCTCCCAGCTCTGCTCTGGCCCCCGTCCCATCCCCACCCAGGCCTCCCCAGTGGGTGAGGACAGCAGTAAGACAGCTGCTGCCCTGGGGGTGGGGGGCGGCCAGGGTGCAGGATCTGCAGGCCAGGCCTCCGCTCTGCTTGGGTGCCCCCCGCCTGTGGCCTCCGGCTGCTCCCCCCGTTGGGCAGACAGCGGCCTGGCCTCTCTCACATGCAGGGTCGCCTGCACCACTGCCCTCCACAGGCCAGTCGCACGGAGGTCAGCAGTGTTCCTCGGCACCAGATTAACCGGCTAAAATACACCACAACGTGGAGTGCCAGGTACAGAGGAACGAGAGTGATGACGTGTCTAGGACATGACCTAACAAACCCATGCAGCCACATTGGCAGAGAAATGGTTATAATTTTATTACAGTAGATAAAGAAGACCTAAGTAAATAAACATCCTGTGTCCGTGGACAGGAAAACTTAGCAACTGCACACATTTCTGTTGTCCTCACGCTAGTATACGTTCAAGGCAATCTCAGTATTCCAGTTAGATTTCCTTTCCAGAAACTTGACCGAGTCTTTCTAAAACGTATGTGGAAAAGTAAAGATCATGAATACTTAAATCATCGTTGAAAAAGAGTACAGGGGGTACCTGCTGATCCCCGCATTTGGTAAACAGCAAAGCCATAACAAGGACAAATCCGTTCCAGATGTGCTGAGGACACCTGGTGGCCTGAGAACGCGTATGTTGCTCAGTCAACAGTGGTAGAAAAACCAGCTCATTTTAAGGAGAAAAACTAAGCAGCATTTCTACCTCCACGCATGTCCTTCCGGCTAGAAATGTATCCGCTAAAGGAGTAAGTCTACCTCAGGATGAGCTTGGGTTGCAACCTTCTGGAACAGTCATCCGAAATCCTCACATTACAGGTTACTTCACCAATTCACTGCGACACCGAGGCGAAGCACGCTTCCACACTTGCGCTTGGAGGCCAGGAAGCACGAGTGGGGAGGGCAAGCCGTCCCGCGCCTGCAGCGACACTGGGTGCCTCCGTGAGGTCACAGAAAAAACACTACAAACCACTAAGAAAAATACAGCCGGTGGTCTTGACTACATCACAATTGCGGCCTTTTATCCAGACCCCCTGGATAGAACCAGCAGGCAGAGTCAGAGGCCTTACGATGGAGTAACAGAAGCTGCTGTGAGTCCGGGACCTCTTGCAAATGAACCCCAGACGGGGCTCTCGGCGGCGAGGCACTGACGCCACTGGGAATCAGAAAAAGGAAACAGAACAGTGAAACCACATTCCAGCCCTTAGGACGGCAGATACCAGAAAGCAAATAATGCCAAGAGCTGAGAGGGGACAGAACTACTTTCTCTGGGGACGAGTGTGGTCCAGCCCTTCTAGAAGGCAACATGGTAAATGTGCCCAGCAGGACCTCTTGGGACGTTCCCAGAGGGCAGTAGGGATACCCAGGGGCACC
Source organism: Mungos mungo (assembly GCA_004023785.1). NCBI lineage: Eukaryota > Metazoa > Chordata > Mammalia > Carnivora > Herpestidae > Mungos > Mungos mungo. The sequence continues at coordinate 150,017 of PISW01003802.1, read as the reverse complement.
TGGGTCAGCTGGAGAGTGTCTGGCTCATCTACAGGGGCGTGTGGATTATCTGGGGGTGTGCATGTTAGGGGGGACATCAGGGGCTTTGGGAGAGGGGTTGGGTTATCTAGGGGCAGCTGGGCTTTGAGGGAGTTGGGTTGTATGTGGGTGTCTGGGTCGGAAGGGGTGGGTGCCCCGGTTATCTGAGGGATGGGAAATGGAAGGCAGCCCCTCAGGAAGTAGTAGACCACTGGCGGGCATCATTCAGAAACCTACATGAATCTGGAAAAGCATAGAGACCCTTAAGAAACGTGAAAACATGCAAGGTGTGGGAGAGGGCAGGTTTGGTGCAGAGCACCCCCTCTCTCAGCCCCCCTGCAGGGGTGTGGGTGGCCCAGGACCTGTAAATACTGGTGCCCCAGACATAGGAATTAGAAGGAAGTTAAAGCCTCAACCACGAATATCTCACGAAGATAGAACATGTATTTCCCAAAATAGGGGGAATGGGACTGGCTGTGAAAGGATGAAAAGAAAAAATGACGAACCCCCTAGGGTCTTGCAGGCAGCGGGGCATGAGGGTGGCGGCTGCGCGCAGACTCCGGTGCGCACGCAGTTGTTCGGGGGACAACCCGGGACGGGTGGGCACGGGGTGCGGGGATGGAGGGGACGAGGGTCAGGGAGGGGTGCCAGCACCCCAGAGCCTCCCCCCGGGAGCGGACACAGGCCCGCTCCCGGCGTGTCTGTGGAATGAGGCAAAGAGAGGAGTGACCGGGGCGGGTGACCGGGGAGGAGGTGCAGGGCAGGGTAGGAAGCGCGGCCGCGGGAGGTGATGCGGGGACGGGGGGGCGGGAAAGACGCCTCGCAGTGTCCGCGGGCCGCGGCCCCAAACCGGGGAGGGGTGCCCAGGCCCCCGCGCGCGTCCGGGCTCCGGGCAGGGAAGTGGCGGAGGCGGCCGGAGGCGGGACGACGAGACCCCTCCTCGCCGGGCGGCTCCCGCGGCCACGAGCCGGGCGAGGGTCCCCCCCGCCCCCCAGCCCCGAGGAAGAGGAGGAGGGGCCAGCCAGCGTTAATTCATTTGATTTAATTTAAATATTTTTTGCAAAGTCATCGCCCGCGCCGCAGCTGCGTGGCGGGGGGGGGGGGGGTGGGGGCTGGGGGGCGGAGCCACGCCGGGAGTCGCCGCAGGTAAACAGCCCCCTCCCCGCGGCGGGAGCGGGGCCCCGGCCCCAGCCAGCGACAGCGGCCGCCGCCCCCGCCGGAGGGACGCGCCAGACCCGGCCCGGGCCGCAGCCGAGGCGGGGGCGGCGGGGGCGCGGGCCGTGCGACCCCTGCCCGCGGGGGTGGCCGCGCGCCCCCCGCCCCCGCGCCGCGCGCCCCCCGCCCGCGGCCCGCCCCCGCCCCGCCGCCCCGCCCGCGCCCCCGGGCCGCGCCCCCGCCCCCCATGCACCACCTCCTGCAGCAGTCGGCGGACATGGCGACGGCGCTGCTGGCCGGGGAGAAGCTGCGCGAGCTGATCCTGCCGGGCGCGCAGGACGACAAGGCGGGCGCGCTCGCCGCGCTGCTGCTGCAGCTCAAGCTCGAGCTGCCCTTCGACCGCGTGGTCACCATCGGCACCGTGCTGGTCCCCATCCTGCTGGTCACCCTGGTCTTCACCAAGAACTTCGCAGGTGAGGCTGGGGGCGCGCCTCGAGTCCCCGGCCCGGCGTCCCGCCGCCGGCCACCCTCTCGGGCCTGGCAGTCTCGGCGGCGCCCGGGAGGGGGGGAGGGGGGGCTCCCGGCGCGCCCCCGACGGCCGATCCCGACCCTCATCACCGCCAGTGTCGCCGGGCGCTCGGGGCTGCCCGCGAGACCCTCCTCCTCGGATGCATTGTTTCCGCTCCCCGAGCGCCCCCCGTGAGCGGCGGGCGGGCCGTCCTGGACCTGGTGGCCTCAGGCGTGAGTGAGGCTCGGGGTCTGGCAGGCGAGCCCGGGCGGGGGGGTGGGCAGGCTCTGAGGGGCGGAGGAGGGGAGACCACGACAGCTGATGCCAAAGGCCGCCCGAGCGCCCGCGCGGCGGGCGGAGTGCGGGGGGCTGGGCTCGCCGCGAGGGTCCCGGAGAAGCGGGCGGTTCCGGTCGGCTGCGGGGACAGGCCTTGGTCTGGGCGCCGCAGCCCGGGAAGGGACGCGGCAGAGACCCGAGAGGCGGGGCTGAGCACCAGCGCCGGTGGGCAGCGGATCCACCTGGCCGAGCAGGAGGCGGGGAGCCTTGAGCCCCGTGCAGGTGGAAGAGGGGGCTCAAGAGGGGCAGAGAGCGAGCCGGCACAGGGGGCGTTACGGGGTGTTGAGGCCCCAGTGGACAGACGTGGGTGCCCCGGGAGGACCCTGGCTGAGGCAGGCTGAGGCTTGGGAGGAGGAAGAGTGGTCTGCAGTGGCCTGGCCGTCCTTAAGGAGCTGGCTGGAGGCAGGGAATGGCACCCTCACTCAGATCTGGCTGGCGATGGGTCCAGGGAGGCCCCTCTGCATTCCGCTAGCCACGCTGGAGGGCCAGAGGTAGGAGTGCATGGCAGAGGGGGTGGGGACTCCTGTGTGCCCCTCCAGGAGGAACATGTGACCCTGTCTCCTGAGCGACATTGGCAGACCTTGCACTCTGCATTGGTTCTTTCCCAAAGGACTCGCTCTGAGGGGTCCCCATGACCTGGGAACTTTTGACTTGAGGGGGGACATGCCCAGACCCTCACACACGCTCAGGATAGGACACTCCCTCGGGGACGGGGGATTCCATGCGCTCAGACGCAGGTGTGACCCACAAGTGTCAAGGGCACGTGGAGATGTATTCTAAGACTACTGGATCAAATATGGACACAAACTTGGTCATTCAAAACAACACAACAGCTGTCACAGTCTGGGGACCAAAGGTGCAAAATCCAGGTGTGGGCAGGGCCTCGCTCCCAGAGGTTCCGGGGAGGGTCCTTCCTGCCTCCCCAGTTTCTGGGGCTGCCTCACCCCGTCTCTGCTTCCATTTTCACACGGGCACCTTCTCCCTGGACGTCTGGGCCCAAACTCCTCTTTTTTACCAGGACTTCCAGTCACTGGGTTGGGGCCACCCTACCCCAGCGTGATCTGATCTTGATCATATCTGCAAAGACCCTGTTTCCAAACAAGGTCAGATTCACAGGGACCAGAGGTTGGGACTTGAACATCTTTTCGGGGGACACAATTCTACCCCCTACAGATGTGCACAGTGGGGCAGGCTCAGGACTGTCCTCCTCAGGTGACTCCCCTGTCCCCTCCATTCTGAGGTTCTCCTGTGAGTCCAGCTCACCCCATGTGGAGCCTCGGGGCCCCTCTGTGTCCAGCCAGGCTTGGGCTGCCGGCATCATCCCTGGTCCAGGCGGTGCCCTGAGCCTTCTCGTGCCGGCCTGCCCCTCCACACTGACCTGCATTCGCACGTGGACACGCACGCGTCCACCTGGGCCCCTGAGCCTGGCGCCCCGGGACCTGGAGCATACCCCGTGGAACAGGCCTGGCCTCGGGGGTCCACGGCCGCCCCAGGAAGGCTTGTCCCAGGTCACAGGCCGAAGCAGGGTTGGCAACAGTTCACCAAGTTTGCTGTCCTTGCATCGCTGAGACGCGTTACCGCAGCGCTGCCCGCGCTCCTCTGGCGGTTTGTCTTGCTCACCTGGATTAAGGTTGGAGGCAGGACAGTGGCTTACAATCTGAACTGCCCCATCTCCTGGTGCTTCACACAGAGCTTAGAAGTGTGCGTCCCCTCCCCAGACCCGAGGACGGGGGGGGGGGGGGCCCCCGCAGGAAACCGTGCCCTGCAGGTGGGAACCACATGTCCGTAGGGTGAACCTCCAGGAGTGGCCCTGCGGGCACATGGGGACAGGCTGGAGCAGGGCTGCAAGACGAATGTGAGGTCAGAGGCCCTGGAGGCCCCTCTGCCCAATCTGCCCCCGGACAGGAGCACGCTGGGGGACCCCATCCCCCAGCGCCGTATCGGCATCCATCTGTGAGGGTGTCCGCCCAGGGGCAAGGGTCCACTGGGAGCTGGCTGGGAGCACCGGGCTCCAGCACCCCCCCCCCCACCGCCGACCCTGCCCAGGGTGGACGCCCAGTGCCTGGGTCCTCGCTGTGTGCAGGTCCCCCTGGACCAGGGTTTGCCCATCAGGGACACAATGGTAACATTCTGGCACTACCCAGGGTGGTGAGGAGCTGACGAGGCGGTGCGGGCCTCCTGGCCTAGAACGTCCCCCGGGTGGGGGGCAGCGGGCAGCAGAAAGACCCCGGGCTCCTGGCCACGATTGCTGTGAGCAGCCCCCCCCCCCCGTGGCACCAACCCCCGAGCAGTGGACAGAGGGGCCAGATAGGCGCTTGGAGGAGACAGGAGAGGAGAGCCCGACGGAAGCCAGGCTCCTCAGTTATACGGGTCTGCACAGGGGAACTGACAGCTGCTTTTTCTTAAAGTGGCCAAATAATCGGGTCCCACATAAGCTGGGTGTGCCACTCTAGCCTGGAGGCGCGCCGTAGCCCCAGAGTGTGCACCCTTTTTCCGAAGGAAAGAAAGCAAGTGCTTTGCCCCAGCCAGGACTGGGGAGCATGAGCTCCAGGCCTGTGCTGGCTCCAGGGTGGGGGCACGAGGGGAGCCTGCGTGGCTGACTGGTCTCTGGGGAGGGGGTGCCAAGTCTCCCCACGCAGCTCTGTGGCCTCAAGGCCCCCCGCACTGTGGGAGAGCCTTCGCTCACCCCACTGGGGCAGGCACGTGGGGGCGGGAAAGGTCTGCAGAGGCGGCGGCCGCCCGCCAAGCGGCCAGCCGCCTCCTGTATTAGCTTCCTGCTGCTGCTCTAAGTGTCCACACACTTCGAGGCTTAAAGTCACAGAGATTTGTGATCTCCGCGTTCTGCCGAAGTGAGTTCCATGGGGCTAAAGTCAAGGGGTCAGCGGGGCCCCACTCCCTCTGGAGGCTCCAGAGAGACTGCTCTTTGCCTTTCCTGGTTTCTTGGGAGCCCCCCACCACGTTCCCCGGCTTGCAGCTCCTCCCCCACCTTCAAGGTCACAACCGAGTCTATTCTCTCCGGCCTCTGCTTCCATCCTCACATCCTGGACTCTGACCCTCCCGCCTCTGTCTTATAAGGACCCCTGTTGACACTGGCCCGCCCAGATAACCGGACTTCAGCCCCCCAAGAGTCCTACCCTAACTCCCCTGCAGAGTCTGTAAAGTCACCTCCCTGCAGGTTCTGGGCACCAGGACGGGACACCTTGGGTAGCGCCCCACGTGGAGGTCGGTGAGGCAGTGAATTTGGGAAGGGGGACGTGGGGTCATGAGCCAGGTCTGGGGCAGGATCCCAGCGGCCAGAGGAAGGCTCGGCGGCAGCGAGGTAGGAAGGCCATGGGCCCGCTCCGTGTGGTGAGGGGGGTCAGGCTGGCCTGACAGCAGAGGGGCCGGTCCTTCAGGGGCCGTGAACTTGGGCAGCCCGTGCCGCCGACGGCACCCAGCCTGCAGCACCAGACTCGTCCTTTTGCTGTTGCTTTGTGCCCGTCGTCATCGGGGAGGGAAACGAAGTCCAGGGACGGCCATTTATCCTGCAGCGCAGGTGCGTCCACTGCTCCTGGCGGCAGACACTGCGTCCCGCCCTCGCCCTCCAGCTTCCGGGCTCCCCAGGCCTGCCCTTTGCCCTTCTCTAGGACAGTGGGTCTTGGAGAGACACCCCTCACCCCTGCAGGGCAGGCGGGGCCCACATCTGTTTTCCTTAAATTTGTGCCACCATAAGTGCCCCTGGCCAGTAGGACCTTCCCAGGCCATCAGCCCTCCTAAAGATGAAGCCGTGGGCAGTGCAGGGCCAGGGGGCTGGTCCAACTCTGCTGCCAGAAGAGGGCCCCAGCTTGAAGGGCGTGTCCTGCTGCCCCCTGGGATTGGGCTTCCCCCGGTGCACGCAGAGAGTCCATGGATACAGGGAGGGACCTGAGGTTTGAAGTGTAGGTCATTCCCAGGGGGGCTGGGGCACCGTGCGACAGCCAACTGCCGTGTGTGTGCGGGGCGGGGGTACCCCGGGGAAGACCCCTAGGCCCCCACGGCTGGTCGTAGGAGGTGGAACGTCTCCTGGGCCCGGGGCCTTTCCGGGTGGGGAACACAGGCCCCCGCGTGTGTGTGGTCCTCCCGCCCCCCAGCCCGAGTCTCCTGTCTGCCCCCAGAGGAGCCCATTTACTGCTACACGCCGCACAACTTCACTCGCGACCAGGCGCTGTACGCTCGCGGCTACTGCTGGACGGAGCTGCGGGACGCGCTGCCCGGCGTGGACGCCAGCCTGTGGCCGTCGCTGTTTGAGCACAAACTGCTGCCCTACTCGCTGCTGGCCTTCGCGGCCATCATGTACGTCCCCGCGCTGGGCTGGGAGTTCCTGGCCTCCACCCGCCTCACCTCCGAGCTCAACTTCCTGCTGCAGGAGATCGACAACTGCTACCACCGCGCCGCCGAGGGCCGCGCCCCCAAGATCGAGAAGCAGATCCAGTCCAAGGGGCCCGGCATCACGGAGCGCGAGCGGCGCGAGATCATCGAGAACGCCGAGAAGGAGAAGAGCCCTGAGCAGAACCTGTTCGAGAAGTACCTGGAGCGCCGCGGCCGCAGCAACTTCCTGGCCAAGCTGTACCTGGCGCGGCACCTGCTGATCCTGCTGCTCAGCGTGGCGCCCATCTCCTACCTGTGCACCTACTACGCCACGCAGAAGCAGAACGAGTTCACGTGCGCGCTGGGCGCGTCCCCGGACGGGCCGGCAGGGGGCGCGTCGCCGGCCGTGCGCGTCAGCTGCAAGCTGCCGTCTGTGCAGCTGCAGCGCATCGTGGCGGGCGTGGACATCGTGCTGCTGTGCGCCATGAACCTCATCATCCTCGTCAACCTCATCCACCTGTTCATCTTCCGCAAGAGCAACTTCATCTTCGACAAGCTGCACAAGGTGGGCATCAAGACGCGCCGGCAGTGGCGCCGCTCGCAGTTCTGCGACATCAACATCCTGGCCATGTTCTGCAACGAGAACCGCGACCACATCAAGTCGCTCAACCGGCTGGACTTCATCACCAACGAGAGCGACCTCATGTACGACAACGTGGTGCGGCAGCTGCTGGCCGCGCTGGCCCAGTCCAACCACGACGCCACGCCCACCGTGCGCGACGCCGGCGTGCAGACCGTGGACCCGAGCGCCAACCCCGCCGAGCCCGAGGGCTCCGCCGAGCCGCCCGTCGTCAAGCGGCCGCGCAAGAAGATGAAGTGGATCCCCACCAGCAACCCGCTGCCGCAGCCCTTCAAGGAGCCGCTGGCCATCATGCGCGTGGAGAACAGCAAGGCCGAGAAGCCCAAGCCCGTGCGCCGCAAGACGGCCACGGACACGCTGATCGCGCCGCTGCTGGACGCGGGGGCGCGCGCCGCGCACCACTACAAGGGCGGCGGGGGCGACGCGGGGCCCGCTCCCGACAAGAAGCACGCGCGCCACTTTTCCCTGGACGTGCACCCCTACATCCTGGGCACCAAGAAGGCCAAGCCGGAGGCCGTGCCCGCCGCGGCCCTGCCCGCCTCCCGGAGCCAGGAAGGGGGTTTCCTGTCGCAGGCGGAGGGATGCGCACTTGGCTTGGCAGCAGCGCCCACCAAAGGTAGGCAGCCGGGCCCCCCGCGACCCCCGCGCTGTCCTCCGCGGACCAGGCCTCCGGGAACCTGTGAAAAGGGGCCCAGGGCCGGATCGGTGGGCGCGGGGAAGAGGCGGGCGGCAGGTGGACCAACCTGAGGGGAGATCACAGGTGGGCCCTGAAGGGCCCCATGAGACAGATAGGAGCACCCAAGAGGATATGACGGTAGGGTTGCCCAGGTTCTAGAGAAGGTTCTGGAAATGGGCACGGCTGCTCCTGAGGCGGGAGATTCAGCCCAAGCAGGCTGGGGCTTGAGGAAGGTCTCAGCCAGCCCCGCCTGGATGACGCTGAAAGAGGGAGAACCAGGCCCTCGAAGGGCACTTGGGGGCCTCCAGCCACAGCCAGCCCTCCCGTGGCCGGCCTGCCCCGGGGGTCTGTCGGTGGAGAGAGGGGGTGGCCTGAGGGTGTGATGTGCCTGTGTGTCCGGCTGTTTGCAGATGCTCCGCTCCCCGAGAAGGAAATCCTGTACCCAGCAGAGCCAGCCCGGGCCACGCTTCCTTCCGGGGGCCCGTTTCACGTCTGCTCGCCCCCCGCAGCCCCCGCCACAGCCCCTCTGTCGCCAGCCAGCCTGGGCAAGCCTGACCCCCTGGCCATCCTGAGCCGCAACGCCACGCACCCGCTGCTGCACATCAGCACGCTGTACGAAGCCCGGGAAGAGGAGGACGGGGGCCCCCGGGCCCCCCCGGACGTGGGCAGCCTCATCGCCATCCCCCCGCCCCAGCAGATGCTCATCGCCACCTTTGATGAGCCGAGGACAGTCGTAAGCACTGTGGAGTTCTGAGGGGCAGGGCTGCCCGGCCACCACAGACCCTCCGCATGCCCCAGCGGTGCCACTGACCGCACCCCTGCGTGGACGTGGCCTCTGCTTTGCCCAGCACCGCCCGCACCTCCTGGCCTCCTGTCCGCATGCCAAGGGGCCGAGCACCTTGCCCACCCAGCCCCCAAGACAGCATCACCAAGGTGCCGGCTGGGCCAGGGGCTGGCCTCGACCCCAGTGGAGCACCAGCCAGAAAGGCCTGGAGCCCCCACCCCCACCCCCACCCCAGGCGGCGCTCAGCTGTGAGATTGAAGAGTGTATTTTTTTAGTCCATTTTGTCTTGGGTCCAGGACGCTGGCCCTGAGGGCCCAGGCTGTGGCTGGACACCTCTGGTCCTGAGCCTGGAAGGAGGCTGGGGGTGATCGCACCACCAGGCCTGGCCGTGCCCAAGGGGCCATGCTCAGGGCTCCCCGCTGCAGGGACCAGGAGCCCCGGGGTGGGAGGTGCCGGGGTCCACCCTCCATCAGACCGACATATGCACTTTCTCCTTGTACCCCGACTTACCCGTTCTTTATTTTACTATGATTACTGTAACTATCGAGTGTACGTGTTATCAGGAGACAGGACAGCGTGTGCGTGGGCGCGTGAGCAGAGGGCAAGGGTGCCAGTGTGCAAGTGCATGTGTGCGTGAGTGGGCACGAGCGGGCGGGCGCCAGCGTGTATGCACGGGTGTGTGATTGGGCACAGGGCGGAGACAGTGTGACGCCAGCGTGCAAGGGAAGGAGTCCAACGCAATAACCACGTCCCCCCGCCCAGGCCACCAGCCCCCCACCCGAGGGCCCACGCTGCTTCCCGTGGGCGCCCAGGGCTGGTGCTCGGAGGGTCTGTCCCTATTACCTCAGCCACGGCGACGACGTGACAGTATTAACAAGGTAGCACCGAGCAGATCAATAAATATTATTCTGATACCGCCTGAGTCCCATGTCGTCCGTCTGCAGGAGGCTTGTGCTCCGAGCTTCCTGCGTCTGGGCACCTCCACTCACCGTTGTCACTGGGGAACAGCAGGGCCATGGGAGCTGCCCCACTGCCCCCCAGGTCACCTTGGGGGCTCTACTGCACCTACAGTCAAGCGTTTATCACTTGTGGTTGACAGGTCATGGCCTCTAACGTGCACGCACTCTGCCATGGGGTGACTCGGGTGAGCCCCGCCCCTCAGGAAGCCATCCCCTCCATCAGATCCTGGAGGGCAGGGGCCTGTTGGGTACACTCGGGAGCACAGAGAGCCAAGAGGACTTCCCAGAAGAGGCACCCTTGATGTGGTCTGGGGGTGCTTGTGATATTACAGGGACCCAGGACAGGGCGCCTTCACCACTGGGCCGAGGACTCGGGTGGGGTCCGTGGCTGATGACCCAGACAACCGGAACAGGGGCTCCTTGGTGGCAGGTAGCGGGGGCAGCCAACCCAGCAACCTGGGGGTGCCAGGGCAGGCGGGTGCTGGCCTCGAACAGTCAGGCTTGGCTGAGGTCAGAGTGGACCCACTTGCTGTGCCACAGAGCCCCTCTACAGGCCTCTCCCCGGGGCGGCCCGACCTTCCCCGGAGCTGGGTGTCGTACAGAGTCACAGGCAAAGGATTGCAACCCTCCATCGATTTTAAACATAGGTTTTACTACCACTCTGGTCTGGGGAGGCCGACAGATCAGAGGACAACTGCCATCGGAAAGACAGCTTGTCACTCAGGCCACGAGGGGAGGGGGCGGCCGTGCCCGGGCTGGGGGCCGCAGGGGGACGAGGCAGGCGGTCAGGAGGCAGAGCGGGAACGAGAGAGGGAGCCTGTGCCGGGGGTGAGGCGGTGCGCGGGCTCAGGACCGGCCGGTGTGAATCGCGTCCGCGGGCCCCCGGGATCCCCTTGTCGTCGGGCACCTGCGGCGGGGGGGAGGCCAGGTGAGGGAGGGCCCTGAGTGTGGGAGCCCCACGGGGAGGGGGGCGGTGCTGGGCCGGGGCCCTGGATTGCCCGGTTTGCACCGGGGAGCCTGTTGTCTCTAGGAATTAGCCAGCCCTGGGAGGAGTCCGCCCGGCCCAGTATCAGAACACGGGACAAGGAAAAGGCATCATTAATACACCCTGTCCCCGAGAGCACACCCCCTCACCTGAGCCAGGCCACTCCCCGCGGCCCGGCTGGCCGTGAAGCTCGCCACCCCTCGGGTTGGCCCTCACTGCTTCCACGTGTCCAGGGGAGGGACCCTGTGTGCCCACAGGCCCTGAGCAGCCCAGCCGGCCCCCGATGACCCTGTGGGCAGGGTGGCCGTGTCCACCTGGGGCACTCACGTCACGATGGCCTCAGGCAGCCGCTTTTGCCCCAGCCTCCCTGCCATTCTGTGAGTGCAGCTGGAGTCCGGCCCAGACGGGCCAGCACCACGGGGGCGTCTCAGGCAGACTCACTCCAGACCCCGGGGAAAGTGCCCCAACCCGCAGTGTGGACCACCACAGACTGCCTCACAGAAAGCTGCTGCTCTCCCGTGTGAAGGTGGCCGAGGCAGGTCGGGAGGGCAGACACGACCATGTCTCCCCAGAGGACAGGAGCACACACCAGAGGCGCACGGGCCAGTGTCCTCCTTTAGGACAGAGGCCACCCTCAGGCCAGCTAGGCCCTTTGGGGACCAAGATGCTGCAGGAGGGAGGTGGGTGTATGGAAGTGTCAGCCTGGAGGCCCCACACGCGGTCTCCTGGGCACAGAGCTCAGTTGCAGACAGCGTCCCCGCCAGACACCAAGAGTGGCCGGGGGACTGTCTCCCACATCAACTGGACCCCAGAAAAACCCCCACCAAAGAACGTGGGAACCTGTGACCCATACAAGTCACCAGTGCCAGAGCCTCTCAGAAACGAACGTGGGGCTGTGGCCACAGCCTCTCTTTCTGGGACCTGAGGGGAAGCCCGGGGCCCAGTCTGGACTGGACTGTCGTCCTCGCTCCCGGGTGGCCCCGGGCAGTCACTACTGAGGCCCCACTCCAGTCAGTGGCCCCAGAGAGTGGCCTGTCCCAGGGGCCCTGACTACAGACATGACTCCCTCTTCCTTTTCTAAAGGGCATCCCTCCCAGCCATTCACCCGCTTTCTGTGGAGACTGGAGTCCTGGCCCCAGGGCAGAGCCAGAACGTGGAGGCCGCCTGGAGCAGGTCTAGGATGTGGGCACAAGCTCTGTGGAGGTGGCTGGGGGGTGAGGGGACAGCTGGCCACGTGTGGCCAGCAGGCAAGCCATCTCCACATCCACCACCTGCAGGTGCCCCGCCCCAGAGCGCGGCGAGGGAGGCAGCTCCCGGGCCCCACAGCCGCCGCTGTAGCAATGGGAGTGAGGGGTCGGGAGTGCTCCGCGTGCGGAAAAGGGGGAGAGCGGGCCCAAGAGGCCCCACTGCGGGTGGCAGTCGGCACTGGGAGTCCCCCTCCCACGCCCCACCGCCCCCTGGCCACATGGAGACGACGAGGGGCCCGGAGACTTGGCTGTTGGGGCCCCTCCGCTGGCAGTGGGACGGGCACTCCAGACGCGGCGGGGTCCGCCTCTCCTAAGACACCCCCCCTTCCCGTACAGACCTCCGGGGTTTGGGGTCCCGCCCTCCCAGGGGACCCCACCCACCAAGTCGAGGGATGGCCGGGTCGCTTGCGGGCGGGAGTCTGGGCACCTCCCAAACTCAAGACGAGCCACGCGGGCGCGCTCCACAACCGGAGTTTTCTGCTCTTTGCATCTCCCTATGGGCTGCAAGCCTCTCCGTGAACATCGTGGAAACACCATCCCTTTTCCAAACTGGGAGCTGCAGTCAGAGAATCTAAGAGTGCTTCGCAAGGCCGCCGGGATCGACGCAAGCCCGCGGACTCGAACTCACGTCTCCACGGTCACCTCCTTCCTCCTAGAACCGGAGGCTCCGGGGCTGGGGCGGGGCGGGGCTTCTCGCGCGCAGCCCACTAGGAAGTGTAGTTGGCCTCCCTCGCGCGCAGCCCCCTGGGAAGTGTAGTCCGCGGGTGCTCGCGCACGGACCCCTGGGAAATGTAGTCCGCCAGCGCGGACCGGGCGCGCCGACGGAGCGGACGGACGGCGTGTGGAACTGCGCTTCCCGGCATGCCGAGCGCCGCCCGCCCCCGGTCCCGGCCCGTCCGGCCGCCCCGCCCCCGGTCCCGGCCCCGGTCCGCCCCGTCCGGTGGGGCGACGAGCCGCATGGAGGCCGGCTGAGGAGCGCCGCCCCGCCTCGGTACGCTGCGCGGCGGGGGTCCCGGCTGACGGGCCGGGGGCGGGGGCCGCCTCGCTCTGTGCCGGGCCCGGTCAGCTCCCAGCGCGGCGCCTGGGGCCGGAAGGGTCAGCCCGGGCCCGTGAGGAGGGCGCGCGGGGCCGGGCCGGCGGCCGGGGCTCGCGGGGACAGGGGGCGGGCGGAGCGGGTTTGCGGGCTCGGGTGGGGCTCCCGGCCCGGGGACCGCGGGCGAGAAGCGGGGTCCGCACCTCTGCCGGTGGGGACCCCGGGCTCTTCCCGAGCGCCCGTGGCCCCCGGCCGTCAGGCTGAGCGAGCGGGGCTGCCATATGGCGGGGTGGACGGCGCCGCCGAACTCCGCAGGCCTGCAGCAGTCTGCACTTTGTTTCTGCGAAGCGGCTTTACTGAGCTGGAACTTGTGTGCCACGAAGTACCACGCAGGAGACTCTGTAAAACTGTCCCAGCACAGGCAAGGCTGCCTTGGCTTCGCTTCTCAAAATCAACCAGGAAGTCTGCTCGGAAGTCCTTGCCACCTTTGGAGATCAGGACAGCCTCGGTGGGAGAATGGGTGGTTTCCAGGTGGAAGCCTTCGGGCTTTGGGGCTCCCTGGAGAGGAAGATGGGCAGGCCGCCAGGCTCCGCTCTCCCTGGGTCTCCTTGTCCCCTTTGCTCTCCTGCTCACTCCCTTGCTGTGGGACTGGAAGGTAGCCTTGACCATGGGACCACTGGGCAGTCTCGCGGGCTGGTGCTCCTCCACAGCGCCCTGCAGTGGAGGTCAGGGTGCGGGCCCAACGTCGGGCAGTGTGCCGCCTCCGACAGGGCCAGCCAGGGGTGGTGGACGGGCCTCCAGCCCAAATGCAAGTTGGCATGTGGCCTCTCTACCCCAATCCCAAACTTTGCCGCACTTCCATAAAGCAAGTGCTGCCGGATGCAGGGAGTGTCTTGTGGCTGAGGGTGCCCAGGCTTACGAAGTGGGGGCGTTGGGAAGGTCAGGGCTTTGGCCGCGTCCTGCCGTCTCCCAGGTGGTCATTTGTTTTACAGCCCACTGGTCTGTCCAGTTTGGGACCTTTGGCTTCCTGAGCCAGCCTGGTGGGTTGGTTCGGAGATGCGGCTTTCGGGGACCTCTGTTTGGTGCTGGCCAGCCCCTGGCCACACTGAGAAGTGGGCTGGGATCCGGGAGGCAGGGTGCCGCTTCCCGGTTTTCCAGCGGGGAGGGGGCGGCGATGGTGTCTCAGTCGGCTCTGCAGCCGCAACAGAACAGCAGAGACGGGGCTTAAATAGCAGACTGTTTTCTCACAGCTCTGGAGGCTGGAAGTCAAGATCAAGGTGCCAGCCAATCTGGTTGCTGCTGAGGGCTTTTTCGTCCTGGCTTGTGAACGGCTTTCCTCTCCCCATGTCTTCACATGGCCAGCTCCCTGGCTTCTCTTCTCATAAGGGCCATCACGGAGCCGCCCCCTCACGACTCCACGTCACCTTAGTCACCTCCCAGAGGCCCCACTTCCAAACACCGACAGCCTAGGGATTAGGGCTTCACTGTTGAGCTTCGGGGGACACGATGGAGTGCATAGCAGTGGGACCGAGGAGAAAGTCAGCTGCCTGGGCCAGGCAGGCAGGAACCTCTGGCCTTTCACTCAGGCCGAACTGCCTGACGTCCTCAGGTTCGATCCTGAAACGCACACCCAGCAGGACAATTTTCGATGCTGACGACTTCACCGAGAGCAGAACCGCTTAATCAAACCCGTTACTCCGCTCTGTGTCTCAGGGCTCCACAGCTCTGCGGGGCCCCCGTGGAGGCAGGGCTTTTCCCATCCTTTGCGCAGGTCCTTTGCTGGAGTCCTGGACAAGATGGGTCCCAGAGCTGTTGGGAATCCCCCCTGCTGTGGTGTGTGTCTTCCAGGAAGCATGCGGGTGACTCTCCTGCTGTCCTCGGTGCGCACGGTTACAACCTCCAGCTCCAGAGCCCGGTAGCGGTGCGTCCCCTGCCCGTCAGGAGACCGCCCAGGAAGACTCATGTTTCAGGGTCTTCTGAAACCAGGCTGCTGGCTCTTTTCCTGCTCGGACAGGAGTGAGTCCACAGAGGTCTGGAAGTCACAGGCTGACGCCAGGTCCGAGTGTGGTTCATGTCTTGCCGCCCGGCGGGGGCCTGGTTTGTGCAGACGGAGAGGACAGCTGGGCGACCGCTCTGACCGCCCAGTCCTAGAGGGAGGAGCTGAGCCCTGGGGAGTTGAAGGGTCCTTCCCAGGACCTCGCAGCACTGAATCACTGGTCTGCCGGCCTGAGGTCGAGCCCAGCGGGCATCTGGCCACAGGTCCCCTCTGTGGACAGTCCTGCTTGGCAGCGACAGCCAGTTGGAGGGAGGAGCCGCTGGATCTGGCGGGAGGCTCTTCCTGCTTCGTGCCCGGTTCACGGGCTGCCAGCATCGGTGGCGGTAGCTGTGGCCCGGCCAGGGAGCAGGGCCACGTCCTGGAGCATGGGTACAGGAGGGGCACGGTTGTCTCCCCTGGAGGGGGTCAGCGGGGGGTCTCCTGCTCACTGCAGCACGCAGCAGTGGAGGGAGCTGCCGGGACCTGTAGACCCGGACAGTGTGTGGCAGGAAACCGGGAGGAAAACGCGGATGCCCCATGGCCGCTACCTGTGGGTGCAGGGAGCTGGAGGCCGGGCCCGAGGTCTGCGGGAGGCGCTCAGCTCCCCCCTGGCAGCTGGGAGAGGCTCAGGACCCACCCGTAAATGTTCGAAACTGCATATGAGGGGGCGGTGGTTAACAGGGTTATATCCTACAAGGCTGTTGCCGGGGGACCCCATCCTCACGGTTGAGGGAAACCAGGCTATTGGAAGGTGTGTGGATGCGACAACATCAGAGACAAAGAGACGTCTCAGAATCTCGGACTCTTGGTGTCGAAGGAGGCTCAGCGGCCTTCCTGCCTGACTAGGCCAGGCCCCCACCTTTGGGGAGCAGCTGCCGGAAGGGACCCAGGCCCTGCACCGCAGTGGGACTGCCATGCCCGCGTCCCCAGCCTGCAGGACACAGGGCGCGGAAGGGCCTCACCTGAAAGGAGCCCCTGGCCCTTGCGCCGTGGGGCCTGCCTGTCCCCTGTGGGCACAGAGGGTGGGTCTGACCGGATGGCCCGGGGAGGGGGGAGGAAGGGAGGGAGGACGCACGCTCCCTAGACCTGTAGCTGCCACACTGGGGGGGGGGGGCCTGAGGCGCTGCGGTGACCTCTGGGGTGACGTCCCGCTTGCGGGTTCTTACGGGAGCCTTCCTGCCAGGGCACAGGATGTTTTCTTAAGTCTTTCTCGTGCCTTGGCAGCCGTGTGCTGCTTGGAAGTAAGAACTGTTTGCTTTTTTGCCTGGAGCCTGAAGAGGGCCACGGCCGGCTCTGGAGCCTGGGGGTTGGGGACGGGGGTGGCAGGAGCTCCAGTGACCGCTCAGCCCCACCCCTCCAGCTCCAGGCGCTGCTTCCTGTTTGCATTTCGGTTGGCACCTTGCACTGGTGGAGCACTCTGGTCCGTGAAGCAGGAAGAGGGGGCTTGGGGATCCTGGACAGGAGGTACTGGGGGAGGGGTGCTTAGGAGGCCAGGCCCTCCTCCCCTCCCCAACCGCCCCTCTCTGCTGGCCGGACCCCGGTGGGGCCCAGCTGTGTCCTCTGGCCCTAAGCCGGGTCCTCTTCCAGAAACTGGGCCATCCTCAGGAGGGGCTGCCTTCCACCTTGGTCAGCCCCAGAGCATGTGGGAGTGTCGGTTACACTGGGAGGGAGCCCTGCTCTGTCCCGAGGGGCTGCCTGCAGCAGGGTGCAGGGTGCCCCCGCGCCCCCCATGTCCCTGCTGCTGTGTGACCACAGGGCTCAGAGGGAGAGGAACCTGGGGCAGCGTCTCACTGACCTTATCATTTGTGCTTCCTTCTTGTGAAAGTTTGAGAGAGTGCGCAGCCACAGGGAAGTGGGTGAGGCCGGGGTGCGTGGCGCTCCGGGGTGGCCGCACCCCGTTCCCCAGCACGGCCCCCGGGGATACACATCTGACACACAGGCTTCGGGGCCCAGTGGCCCCCGCGGCACAGCTCCAGGCAGGTCGGTGGTTCCCTGACCCCGAAGTCGGGCTCCAAGGGTCTGGTCGCCTGGAACTGCTCTCTGGACGAGGCCTTTCCCTCCGTGGCCCTCGGGGCCTCTGCGCTCGGAGATGGCCCGGAGGCGGCGGCAGCCCCAGCTGGGTTTTCTGTGGCGCCTCGGGGAGACAGAGGCTGGGGTCTGGCGCCCGGTGACCAGAAGCGCACGTCCCGGCACAGGCCTGGGCCCCGGAGGTCCAGGCAGTCGTCTGGCCTTGGCAGTTTCCTTCCCTGGTGACAGAGACCTTGCCAGGGGTTGCGCCCACGTGCCTGGCCCGCGAGCTCCTGGCTCCTGAGGGGGCGGCCGGAGAGCCGTGGCGCCCCCACATCCTTCTCTCAGGCCAGACGGAGAAGGCTCGTCCTTCCCACCTCCGCGCTGCTGGCCCTTGTGCCGACACTCCTGACGGGCACAGGCGTTGCGCTGAGTCCGAGTCCCAGCAACGCCTGGATGACTCCGCTCCGGGTGTTTGGCCCCAGCTCGACACTTGGGTTCACGTCTTCTGCTTGATTTTCTCACTCGAGGGATTTTGGTGCAGTTTTGTTCCAGAGTCAGACAGGGACCGTCCCTCGGGGCTGGTTCCTGAGCTCCAATGCCTTGCTCTCTGTGGGGGAGGTGGGAGGTGGGAGAGACGGGTCCTGCTCGGCAGAGGACCCCCAGTTCACTGGCTGGGGCGAAGCCAGGGGTCTCCGGCGCTGTTCTTAGCCCCGGGGTACGGGAGTCTCACGCCCGTGTGCCTGGCCACGTGGACCTCCGTAGCTGGCGACTGACAGGTGTCACTCTATCTGAAAGGGCAGAGACGGTGATCCCATCCACGGATCTTTCAAATCAGACAAGCCCCGTGGTGCCCTGAGCCCCTTGCGCAGCCCTGGGGCTCCAGGTAAGAACGTGCCCCCTGTGTCTCCTCAGGCGTCCCTCATCAGTGCCCGGTGCTGCCACCCAGCCATGGAGGGGGAGGAGGAGCAGCCCCCTCAGGAGGTCAGAGGCCTGGGCCGGATGCTGGGGGGGTGGGGCGCCTGCTTCCTAAACCGCCCCAGGCTCAGGGTCCAACCAGCGGCTCAGGAGAGTGTGGGGTCCCCCTCAGTGTGGCCGCCTGGGGTCGTTCTGGCTGCTTCTATGCATAGAAGAGCTTTACGTGGTTTTTGGGGGGGAGTTCTGGGTCAGCTGAGGGGAACCCTGGGGCAAGGAGCCTTGGGGGTGTGTTATGTCCGAGGGGATGGTCACCGAGATGTCATCCTGGGAGCACGCAGAGTTCATGCAGCAGCTCATGAGTCCTCAGTGGGCCCGCCAGGGACAGGTGGGTGCCATGCGTCCCGCGGCCCCTGGGGAGGCGGTGCCCTGACTCAGACGCCCCTGTTCTCTCTGCAGGTTGACATGGAGCCCGTTGTCCCCGTGGGGTCTTCCGAGGTGGTGCCCAGGGTGCTTTCTGGAGAACCCCAGAACCTGTGTGCGTGCTCCCCAACACCATTCAGGGCCTGGGGCCGGCGGAGGCGGGCAGCTCCCTGGCCTGGAGGGGCGTGGGCTGAGTTTGTGGTGAACAGGGACCCCAGCCAGCCCCAGGTGGTTGGGGTGGGAGGCTAAGTGCTTCAGAGCTGCCCTGGGGACCCTGGCCCTCCACAGTCCCAGTCACCCCCGTCTTGGCTCCCTCGATGACTGGATCATCGTGGAGGCTGCAGACCTCGCCAAGGCCCAGGCCCCTTTGCACAGGGAGGGTCTGGTGGGACGGTGTCCGTGTCCACACTGTAGTGAGCCAGGCCGCAGCGCCCAGTGTGGGTGGAGGCCCGGGGGGGGGGGGGGGGCAGGGGGGCCGTGGACAGGGCTGCCCCGGTGCGCGCGGCGCCCCAGCTGGCCTGCTGTCCTCACAGCCGACGCCGACGCTCTGTCCCTGCTCCTGGAGATGAAGCTGCGGCGGCGGCGAGAGCGGCCCAGCCTGCCGCGCACCGTGACGGAGCTGGTGGCGGAGGACGGGAGCAGGGTGTACGTGGTGGGCACGGCCCACTTCAGCGATGACAGCAAGAAGGACGTCGTGAAGGTGAGGCCCCTCACACTGGGCTGGCCTCGGGCTACACGGCCTCTTCCCGTGAGCCCCCGGGTAGTCCTCCACGACGCCGGCGTCCCCCTCGCGGCCTCGGCACTTTTCTATTTAGCGACAAGCGAACCTGTTTCATAGCTTCTCAGTTGCTTCAGGAAATGAGTTGTGGCCACAGTGGCCAAGGTGGCCCCTGGGGACGGGCCTCCCGGGCGGTTCCAGAGCGGCCTCCGCCGGCGGGGCCGGGCCCTGGGGCTGAGCCGGCACGTCCGCTGCAGACCATCCGGGAGGTGCAGCCGGACGTCGTGGTGGTGGAGCTGTGCCAGTACCGCGTGTCCATGCTCAAGATGGACGAGAGCGCGCTGCTGCAGGAGGCCAAGGAGATCAGCCTGGAGAAGCTGCAGCAGGCCGTGCGGCAGGTGCGGCCCGTGGCGGGAGACGGGCACCCCTTTCCTGGGTTTCAGACAAGGGAGAACAGGTGGGTGGTGCTTCAGCCCCAAGGCCGGGGCCGGACAGGGACCCCTGGGCTTGCTGAGCAGGTCCTGGGGGCCGGGGGTGGTCGCGGGTGCGGTCCCGCCGACCTGCCAGCCCAGGCGGTGCACCCCAGTGCATCTTCTGCGTGTTCCCTCACACCCCCTTGTGCCCCCCGGGGACGTGCGGGCTGGGGGCGCTGGAGGAAAGAGGGGCCTCGGTGTCTGCCGCCGGTGTGGCCGCCTGCCCCAGGCCCTCGCTCAGCCCCGCGCCGGAGGCCGGGCCTGCCCTCCCAGGCTGGAGCCTGCGCCCTGCGCCCGTGCGGCCGCTGACCCTCGCCCCCCTCCGCTGCAGAATGGAGTCATGTCCGGACTCATGCAGATGCTGCTGCTGAAGGTGTCGGCGCACATCACCGAGCAGCTGGGCATGGCCCCTGGCGGCGAGTTCAGGGAGGCCTTCAAGGAGGTGGGCCCGGGGGCTGGCCGGGAAGGGGGCTTAGCGCACGGGAGCCCCCCGGGGCTCGGGCGTCCCCAGCCGACACCCAGCCCCTCCCCCAGGCCAGCAAGGTGCCTTTCTGCAAGTTCCACCTGGGCGACCGGCCCATCCCCGTCACCTTCAAGAGGGCCATCGCCGCGCTGTCCTTCTGGCAGAAGGTCAAGCTGGCCTGGGGCCTGTGCTTCCTGTCAGAACCCATCAGGTAGGGCCCCTCGGCCCCCGGCAGGCAGCCCCACCCAGGAAGCGGGCCCAGCGGGCCGCGTGGCACGTTCCCCCTTGTCCTGGGGCTGAGCTTCCTCAAACAGGGCCCTCCCGCCCCTTCCTTCCGCCGTGATCCCAAACAAAGAGGGTACCGAGGTCCCTGCCCTGGGTCAACAGCACCGGCCTCCCGCGGGCCGCCGCACGCCCGCGAGGCTGGCAGCGTGCCCTCTGCCCCCAGCAAGGACGACGTGGAGCGCTGCAAGCAGAAGGACCTGCTGGAGCAGATGATGGCGGAGATGGTGGGCGCCTTCCCCGACCTGCACCGCGCCATCGTCTCCGAGCGCGACATCTACCTGACCTACATGCTGCGGCAGGCCGCCCGGCGCCTCGAGCTGCCGCGCTCCTCTGACGGTGACGCACCGGCCGGCCCGGGCGGGGGCTCCCCGGGCCGCGGCCCCACTGCTGGGGGGTGCTGACGCGTCGCTTCCCCCACAGCCGAGCCCAGGAAGTGCGTCCCCTCGGTGGTGGTGGGTGTCGTGGGCATGGGCCATGTGCCGGGCATCGAGAAGAACTGGACCACCGACCTCAACATCCAGGAGATCATGACGTGAGTGCGCCCGCCCGTGCCCTGCGGTCCCTGAGCACAGAGCCCGGGCGGGGTCGCGGCCGCGCCGGGCTGGGGGCTGGGGCAGCGTGCGCCCCCCAGCCCGGCCCAGCCCGCCCTCCCTTCCCCAGCGTCCCCCCGCCGTCCATCTCCGGCAGAGTGTCCCGGCTGGCTGTGAAGGCCGCCTTCTTGGGCCTGCTGGGCTACGGCCTTTACTGGATGGGGCGCCGCGCCACCAGCCTGGTCCTGTCGCTGCCTGTCACTCAGTACTGTCTGCAGAGAGCGTCCGCCGCCCGGCCACGCAAATAGGAAGGACCAGCTCGTAGCTGCTCCCGTGTCGCCGCTGAGGGGCGCTGGGGCCGGCCCCCTGAGGAGCTGCTGGGTGCCGCCCCCTGTGGGGGTCCACGCCTGGCCACGCCTCCCCTCCCCCAACCCGCCCAAATAAAGAATTATTTAACTGCTCTGAGCTCAGGCTTCCCAGCAGCCCCCTCCCCACCCTCATCCCCAACCCTGCAGGGACCACTCATGGGGCTCACGGGGTTCACGGTATCAGGATGCGCTTGCAGGCTAGGGGCCAAAGGTGCACACGGCCCCACCCCCGACCCCCAGGCGAAGGGGCGTGGTGGGCACGGCCGGCCAGTCCCTACCTCACTGTGCCTTCTCGCAGGCTGGCCCGGGGTGAGTCCCAGTGGGTTCTGGGCCATCGGGTTCCTGGCTGGCATGTTTGGGAAGGGCCAGGTCACCCCACGCAGCTCTGTCGTGGCTCCTGGGAGCCTCCCTCCAACCGGGCAGCTTGGCCAAGCCTGGCGGCGGCGGCGGCAGTGGCAGACGGGCGCCAACGCCGGCTCCGCCCGCAAACCGTGTGCGGTTTTAGTTTTTAAAAATGTCTGAAATTTTTTTACTCAGGTAATTTTAACTTAAGAGAAAAACTGAAGCAAATGTCAGAAAATACTAGCCTTAAACCTGGTTGGGACAAGGAGGACGTCTGTGTGGGGAGACCTCGGCCCCAGAGGGTGAGCCCGCGGGAAAGGCCGGCCTCCCCAGTGGGGCGCCCAGCCCCTGCCCTCAGGTGGGAGCCTTCCCCGGGCCACGGAGGAGGGAGCCCACGGGGCCGCCCCAGCCTCCGGGGACAGAGGGCGTGTGTCCTCTGTGGGGCGGGACAGACGGGGACCCCTCACGGGGCTCCCGCCCCTGGCGCTTCCCTGCAGTCACGCTCCCGGCCACGTGTCTGTGACGCGGCCTCCGCGGCCCGAGCGCCGGGGCCGCGCCTGGTCGTGTTGGTGCCGACTCGGGGTCTGACGGCACCAGGTGGAGCCCGCGGCTGGGGCGCTCCGTGTTTTCCTGTCGTACGTGTACTCGTGCCCGAGAAATGGAAATAAAGTCTAATTTTGGAAGCTCCTGTTTCGTGAACTGTGTAGAAATGGGTGCGAGCGATAGGGAGGACGTAATGGGTGGCAGCAGGGGTGACCGGCCTGGGCCGGGTGGCAGCATGGTGGTGACCCGAAGGGCTTCCTGCCACCACCACCTGCCTCAGCAGAAGATACAGGCCCGGGCCCTGCCCATCCCAGGTGTGGACAGCAGCCAAGGGAAGTGTGCTCGGGGACAGGCAGCAGTCCCTGCCCTCACCTCCCTGGTCCACACCCTCGGGCTCCCCACCCCACTCAACCCCCCCAGCCCTGGCATGGGTGAGGAGCGGGGGGAGGCGGGGCGAGCCCAGCACCAGAACAAAAGGTGCCTGGGACCAGTGGCTCAGATGCCCAGAAAGACCACAGTGAGCACCCAGGGTGGTGCGGGCCGTCTGTGGGTGTGAAGGGAGGCTGGTTGGGCCTCGGGCCGGGCTCCCCACCACCGGGTCCGCACCCTCAGGCAGCATGGCTGCCCACCCCATGCTGGCTCTTGTGGCTCTCCTCTGCTCCGTGCCCCAGGCCGGCTCCACGGTGAAGCGTCGGCAGCCGGTAAGAGTGGCCGTTGGGCCAGTGGGTCTCCCTGGGCTACTGAGCCTGTCTCTGACCAATGTCCTCTCTCTTCACAGGTCCAGGCAGTGCTGCTGGAACCCCAAGGTCTGGCTGGCTAGGGCGGCAGGGGAGGGGCTGGGCGCGTCAGGCCTGGGCAGCCTCTGGCCTGTCGCCCACAGGCCTCACTCCCCACGAGGACCGGGCTGGGTCCCTGCCCCAGACAGCCTGGGAGCAGGGCAGGCAAGGACCAGGACCCCTGTACTCCTGTATTAGGAGGGGCCGGCTGGGCTCAGGGCAGCCCTCACCCCACTGCCGGGCAGGGGCGGGAGGGTGGGGAAACCAAGATGGCCTTTCCAAGGGCAGCAGGTGAAGGGAAGAGGTTCTGTCTAGGGGCATGGGAAGAACTGAGGGTCTAACTGAGGGTTGGGGGCCAGCAAATCCAGAGCCCAAGGAACAGCCACTCAAGGAAAAGAGGCCTGAGGCAGGTGTGGCCCAAAGCGAGGGGACCGTGGCCGCCCCTCTGCCAGACTGCCGCAGGGCCTCTGCAGCAGGAGGCTTCCGGTTCTGGCCGCCGGGAGAGCAGGGCCCCCTCCCAGGCCCTGAGCCTCCCTGGCCGCATCTCCTCCAGGCAGGGACTGCTCTCAGATCTGGACGGAGAAGTCCGGAGCCCCCAGCGGCGTGTACGCCATCCAGCCGGAGGGAGGCGGCGCCCCGTTCCAGGTGAGCAGCCGCGGCGGCGTGAGCGCTGGGAGACGCTTCGTGCCAGTCACTTGGGCAAAAACCATAGAAGTTACTTGTTCAAGTAACGGGGAAGGGCCGGCCGGGCACCGCTGGTGGGGTCCGTCCCCACACACCGCTGGGCACAGAGGTGTTCACGGACATTACCAGGGGTTTTTGATGTGTGTGTGTGTGTGTGTGTGTATTTTGAGAGAGAGAAAGAAAGAAAGACTGAGAGTATGTATGCGCATGAGTGGGGAGGAGCAAAAGGAGAGAGAGAGAACCCCAGCAGCGTCTGCACCATCAGCCCAGAGCCCAAGCCCGGGCTTGAACTCACAGACTGAGAGCGTGACCTGACTGAGCCACACAGGTGCCCCACAGACATTGTTTTATCATCAGGAAAGGCTGGGGAGCTTCCACCTGTACAGGTGTGAACAAGGAAAGATTCCAGGTTCCAACGTTAGATGAAAACACAAAGCCACGAAGCAGGTGCAGACTGACGCACGTCAGAGCGGCCCGCCCTCCTGACGCCCGGGGCGCTGCCGTGAACCCCGCTCTGGCTGAACGTGTATATGACACGGACCAGCAGAGAAACGGGTTCGGTGTTCAGATAGAAAGTGTTGGGGGGGGCCGTCTGGGCGGCTCAGCCAGTTGAGCGTCCGACTTCGGCTCAGGTCATGATCTCACGTTCGTGGGTTCGAGCCCTGCGTCGGGCTCTGTGCTGGCAGCGGAGAGTGTGGAGCTGCTTCAGATTCTGTGTCCCCCTCTCTCTCTGACCCTCCCCTGCTCACGCTGTCTCTCTCTCTCTCTCTCAAAAATAAGTAATTAAAAATAAATAAATAAATAAAAAGCAAGCGTGTAGAGGAGCGCGGATAGGACAGGGGCAGCCGCGCAGGCCCAGCCAGCACTGCCCGCCACATGACAGTCCGTCCCCAGGCTCTGTGCGACATGCGAGAGGACGGCGGCTGGACGCTGATCCAGAGCCGGGACTGGGGCAGGCGGAGGCGTGTGGACTTTGAGAGATGCTGGCAGGAGTACAAACAGGGCTTCGGGGACTTGACGGGTAGGAGGCTGTGTGCCTGCGGGCGCGGGGCTCACCGGGCACACGGGGCCGAGACGGCGGGAGGGGGCTGGGGTGGCCGGCCCGCGGCAGCCTCAGCCCGGTGCGCACCCCCGCAGGCGACCACTGGCTGGGGCTGGAGCACATCTCCGACCTGACCTCCCAGCCCGGCCTGCGCTCAGAGCTGCTGGTGGACCTCCTGGACGCGGACAACCGCACGCTCCGGGCGCACTACGATGACTTCCACGTGGCCGGGGAGGACCTGTTTTACCGGCTGACCCTTGGCCTATACTCTGGAAACGCAGGTGACTGCTCGGGAGGTAACGGGGCCCTGTGCCCGCCCCCCACGTGTCCCACTTTGCCCACTGGGCTCTCCAGGCTAGGGGGAGGGGTAGCCTTGCCACAGGGCTGGGGTGGGTAGGGAAGGCTGAGTGTCCAGAGACCTCAGCTCTCCGGCCCACATCTGCCAAACTCTGTGCTCCGGGCGAGGCTGCCGCTCCCCAGGCGTCCGTCCTGGGGTCCCAGACGCCGAGGCAGCCGGCGCAGCTCCATGACGGGAGCTCGGGCCAGAGGGGCAGCTGGCCCGCCGCCCACGCAGCCACCCTGCGCAGGGGACGCCTTCCGGGGCTCGGGAGGCCCAGATGACCAAGAGGGCTGTGGCTTCAGCACGCTGGACCGCGACCATGACCGCTGCCCGCCCTGCACCGACGGCGCAGAGCCCTTCGCCAGCTGCAGCGGCGACCGCTCGGGCGCCGGCTGGTGGTACAGTGACTGCGGCCAGGCTGACCTCAACGGGCTGTGGCCGGCGCGCGAACGGGCCCCCCCGGGCATGCGCTGGACCGTGGGCGACCACCAGCCCACCCTGCGCGCCAGCGTGCTGCGAGTGCGCACCACTGCTTCCCACAAGGCCTAGGCCCGTCCTTGGCCGAGCCTCATTAAACGTTCAAGCCGGCTGTCTGCTGTGCCTTCTTGGGGTGGGGACAGGGGAGGGGCCCAGCTCAGCTCCTGCCCAGCCTGGCTGCCCAGACCCTGCGCAGCCCAATCTTGAGGCCGGAAGCAAGGTCACCGAGTCTGGGAGGGTGCTACCTGTCCCTGCTGACCTGCTGGGACCCTTGGCACCCACCAGATGCCCCCGCTGGCTGGGACTTCTGCGAGGGCAGCCCATGGGACACAGAGCCTGTGCTCTTGAGCCTTCAGGAACCCAATCCCACCAGATTCCAAAGTGTGGGTAAGAAGCGGGGAGGGGGGTGGAGATGAGTCAGAAGGGTGTGGGACCTGGGGAGAGAAGGGTGCACTAGGCTCAGGCCAGGTCCCCTGGGCAGTTAGGAAGGAGGGGACAGGGGACTCTGCCAGCAGGCCAAGTGAAGAAGGCCCTAGATAGGCCTAGAAGGGAGGAAAGTGTCAGACTGCAGGAGACTCTGGGGCACTGAGCATCTATAGGGACCTAATCTCATTGTCCCCCACATGGATGAGGACTCTGAGCTGGAGAGGGGTTGGGGGGTCTCCCAATGCCACACAGCTGGCAGGGGCAGAGATGGTTCACATGAGGTCTGGGAAGCCGTATGGCCCCAAGAGAAAGTTCCAGAGATGGCTCCTTGAACTTAAGCGTAGAATCCAGCCATGAGGGACCTTGTGTGTTTGTCCAGCTTCTGGTCTCCGGTTCTAGTATGGTGACCGGGGGGTGGGGAGGGGGGTGGAAGAGGGGCCAGGGGGAGGCCATTGGCAAACCCTTCAAGGGCCACCTACTCCATGCAGGCATTAAGGGGTCTTTTCAAGGCTCCTCTCAAGTGAACACCTGAGTTATTCTGCAAGTGTGACCCGAGGGGGCCTTAGGGGGGCGCAGACCCTTCACAGCCAGGCGCAGCTCCCCCTAGCCTGCTGGGCATCTATGGCCAGGAGCTGTTCGGGGAGAACTGGCACCCAGCTCATCAAGACACTGCCCTCCCGGAGCACGGGTGAAGAGAGAGACCCAGAAGAAACAGGAAAATAAGGGATTGAGTTCATTTCAGAGAAGAGCTATGCAAGGAAAACAGGGTGCCAGAGGGCACCTAAAGAGCAGCATGGGGCTGGGTGGGGATAGAATCCAAAACTCATGCGAGGAATCCTGCTCCGAGCAGAGGAAAACAGGAGCGAAGAGGCTGGTGCACCGGGGAGGCTACAGGCGTGTCTTGGCCAATCTCGTCTTTGGCTTTGTACTGGGGCTCTTCCCGGCCTGTCCACATCGACCCTCCTGGACAAACATCCTCTTTCCTTCCTGTCCCCGTGCCCGGGTCAGCAGAGGACGATCCAGAAGACAGACCCTCGGCACAGCGCGGGCCCGGGGCTGAGCTTGACTTCACCCTGGCGGTCTATTAGGGAACCCATTCGGAGCACTCAGCCCAGACTGTCTGGTGTTTCCTGGGTCGGACCTCCACGGACCTGCCGGTTCCTCACGCAAAGCAGCCTTTCTAGACGGTCTGGTTCCCCGCTTCCCCGTCCGCTCTAGCAGACCGGCCACGGGCGCGCGAGTCCACGTCCCCACTCCCCGAATCCTCGGCCGCGGGGCGGAACCGCAGGAGCGGACACGCGCACGGCGCAACCAATCAGAGACAGACTTTCGCGGGCGCGGCCCACGCAAGCGCAATAGTAAACATCACTCCCTCGGTGATTGGGTGGTGGGGTACGTGGCCCGAGGCTTCCGGTCGGGGCAAAGGGACTTCCGCCGCAGCGGCCCCGCGGATGGCCGCTCTCAGGGCCGCGCTCAGAGCTCTGCTCGCGGAAGCCCGTGTCCGCTCGCGGCCCCTGGGCCAGCGCCCGCCGCCCGCGCCCTGCTCCGCTTCTGCCGCCGCACGCGGCGCCGCCATGGAGCCGGCGCCCCGCTGGCTGGCGGGGCTGCGCTTCGACAACCGCGCCCTGCGCGCGCTGCCCGTGGAGACGCCGCCGCCCGGCCCCGAGGGCGCGCCGTCCGCGCCGCGCTCCGTGCCGGGGGCCTGCTTCAGCCGCGTGCGGCCCGTGCCGCTGCGCCAGCCGCGCCTCGTGGCGCTGTCGGAGCCCGCGCTGGCGCTGCTGGGCCTGGGCGCGCCGCCCGCCGACGCCGCCGCCCGCGAGGCGCGCGAGGCCGAGGCCGCGCTCTTCTTCAGCGGCAACGCGCTGCTGCCGGGCGCGGAGCCCGCCGCGCACTGCTACTGCGGCCACCAGTTTGGCCAGTTCGCGGGACAGCTGGGCGACGGCGCCGCCATGTACCTGGGCGAGGTGTGCACGGCGGCCGGCGAGCGCTGGGAGCTGCAGCTCAAGGGCGCCGGCCCCACGCCCTTCTCCAGGTGGGCCGGGGCGCGCGGCCGGGGCCGGAGGGGGCTGAGCCCCGAAGGCGGCCCGCACGCCCTTCTCCTGGTGGGGTTGCGGGGCGGGCGGTGTGCGCAGCCCCAGTGTTCCTCCCTGGTTGGGGGTGAGATGTAACTGGAAGTTTGACCTAGCGACATGGAACACGAGAGGGGGCCCAGCATCCTGGAGACGGAACAGCTTGTGCAAAGGCCCTGAGACCCAAAGGAGAGGACAGAAGGAGGGGCAGCGCCCGCTGGGCCTCCTCCCCTGCTGAAGTGCTGCTGCCAAGTGCCCCGGCCACCCTACCGGGCGTCTGGTCGCAGAGCACTGGCAGCTGTTCTTGTTTTGTCCTCATAAACAGCACAGGGATTTTGGAATCCGGTGTGTGTGTGACACTCGCGTGCCCCCGCGCCCGGCCCGGCCGCCTGTCCGCACCCTCACACCGCGCCGCCTTCCTCCGGAGGCTGCTTGGGCCTTCTGCTTCCCAGCGCAGATGCGCAGCGCGTGGCCAGGGCCCCGGGCGGGGACAAGACCTCCTCGGGTCCCCTCCCCCGGGGGACGTTCTCCCAAGCACAGGCTTCCAGGCACTTGTGGGCCAGAGCCTGGGGCCAGATGCCAACAGCCCGACCCCGCAGGTGCCCTCGCAGCGTGCCGCCTCTTGCGTTCGGACCGTGTGAGCGTCTGTTCTGCTCTTCTGCGTCAGTTTGTGCATTTCGTCCATGTTGGTTAAATGGCTAAAAACATACCTAAGCTGCCATTTTAGGTTCAGAGGAATCCTAAGGCCATGTCCCCCTCTGCCCACTTCCCTTTGCTCCCCGCCTCCCCTCCCCCTCCGCCCCGCAGCAGCTCCATCTCTGACCCACAGAACACCTGGCTTCCTCATCCCCCAGTCTCCGGGCCTTTCCGTTGGTGAAGTCCGAGTTCAGCCTCGGGCCACCGCAAACACCCGCACCTGCTCGGAGTTGTCGGCACCAGTGGCTGATGGACGTTTCTGCCCATTGGGATGATGTGAATGCCCCTCACCTCGGGGCTGCTCACGCTGAGCACCTTTCAACTTTGTCTTCCTCTTTGGTCATTTGTTTTTGCCAGTTATAAAGACAGACCTTTTTGTGAGTAATGTGCTGTTGGGAGTTGCTTTTTATATTTGAAGACTTGAGTTTTAAGTCTCCTGTTTTTAGACCTGAAGTCTGCTCGCATATTTTTTAAAATATTTGTTTATTTTTAGAGTGAGAGAGCGAGCGAGTGGCCGGGGGGGGGGGGGCAGAGAGAGGGAGAGAGAATCCCAAGCAGGCTCCACGCTCAGTGCAGAGCCTGACGTGGGGCTCGATTCCACAAACTGTGAGATCATGGCCCGAGCCAAAATCAGGTTGGACACTTAATTGAGTCACCCGGACGCCCCTAGAATATTTTTTCTTTAAATTTTGTTTTTATAATGTTTATTTTTGAGAGAGAGAGACAGAGCATGAGCGGGGAATGGTCAGCGAGATAGGGAAACACAGAATCCGAAGCAGGCTCCAGGCTCCGAGCTGTCAGCACAGAGCCCGACATGGGGCTCGAACCCATGGACTGTGAGATCATGACCTGAGCTGAAGTCGGCTGCTTAACTGGCTGAGCCCCCCAATATTTTTTCTTTAAAAGAAAGGGGTCATTTAACCTTTACTCAGGTTGGCACCCCCATACCCCACCCCGCCCCTCTGTGTGTCCTGTGGTCCCCAGCCTCAGCCAGACTTGAGGCTAACGTCCAGAGTGGTTATAAGTGGCTTAAAGCCAGCTACTGCTGGATACCCAGGTGTGGGTTTTGGGGGGGTAGACAGGTGACTTTCACCTCACCTCGCACCTGCCATGGGGGTTGGGGTTTCCGGACATGCGTCTCCTGGTGGGGACCGAAGAGCTTGTTCTCAGTCGGGTCCATTTCAGCAGCTGGGCTGGGAACAGACATGGGTGCACAGGAAAAAAGACTGTTGTCATATGTCCTTTTGGCTCTGTGGGTGCAGGACTGCTCTCTGAGGCCCTTTACCCTTGCCGTGCGACGGTTCAGCTTTGGATTTTGCTTTGGGAACCCTGCCTTGAGCGAGAACACGGGCTGCTTACTTTAGGACCATTTCTGTCAGGTTCAGGATTAAATTGGGCTGCGCTAGCTTCCTGCCGAACATGAAATCTGACCCGGTGAGAAGTCCTTCCCAGGGCCAGGGAGGGGTGAAGTGACGTTTGAGGACAGGCTGCCGCACACAGCTCCTCACGCAGACCAGGAGGAGGTGAGGGGGGTGCAGCTGTGAACGGAGGGTCACACTGGCCAGAGGCCGACACAGGAAGCTCCGGGGTGACTGCCAGTCTGGTTTCCAGAGGTGTCACTCACACCGAGATGAGCCGAGCACGGGCAGGCGGAGGCAGGAGGCCTCCCTGTGTCTTGTAGAGCCCTGAGCACCACGATCATTAACAAAATGTTCAGAAAAAGCATTTGCTGGAAGTCAGCACCCGTTTGTGACAAAATGCAATAAAGTAGGAAAGGAGGAACTTCCTCAAATTGACGCAGAATCTACAGAAAACCTGCAGCTACCATCTGCTTTGAGGAGAGCACGGGGACCCCCCCACCGGGATCAGAAACCAGGGAAAGTTGCTTCCCCCACCACGGCCTTTCGGCCTCATACCGGCAGCCCTCGCCAAGGTGATAAGACAAGAAATCAAAGTGTACAGACGGGGAGGAAAGACAGGAAACGGTCCTGTTTGTGGAAGAACATCTAAAGAAAATCTCAAAGATACGACCAAACAAGTAAACTAATAAGCAGCTACAGCAAGGTTGCAGGGTCTGGAATTCTATAGAAGTCAGTCCCTTCACTGTCGAAGCGATGAGCAGTTGGAATTTGAAATTAAAAACAGTACTATTTACATTAGCACCCCTCAAAATGAAATACTTAGGTATTAATCTAATAAAATATTTACAAAATCTTTATGAGGAAAATTATAAAATTGACAAAAGATAGAGGAACTAAAGAAATGGAAAGACATTACACGTGCATGGACAGGAAGACTCAGTATTGTCAAGAAGTCACTTGTTCCCAATCTGACTTTAGTACAATCCCAATCAGCACCTCAGGTTGTTTTGTAGACACTGGGAACAGGGTTCTGAAGTTCGTAGGGAGAGGCAGAAGACCTAGAGTCACAGACGTAATATGAAGAACAGCAAAATGAGGCCCGGCGCTCCCTGACGCCGAGCTCTGCTATAAAACTAAAGTCCTTAAGAAAACACCATGTTGGGGCGCCTGGGTGGCTCAGTCGGTTAAGTGGCTGACTCTTGATTTTAGCTCAGGTCATGATCTCATGGTTCGTGAGCTCAAGCCCTGTATCAGGCTCTGTGCTGATAGTGCAGAGCCTGTTGGGGTTCTGTCTCTCTCCCTCTCTCTCTGTCTCTCTGCACTCCTCCCCTCCTTGTCTCTCTCAAAATAAATAAACTTAAAAAAGAAAAGAAAAGAAAACACCGTGTTGGTGAAGGAAGAGTTCAGTGGACACACTCCCCCCCCCCCAACCCGGTGTAGCCAACTGATCCTCGACAAAGTGGCAAAGACTGTCATTCCAACAAATGACACTGGGACGCCTGGACACTAGGTGTCTAGACACGAACCTGCCATCTTTCACTAAAATAAACTCAGAAGGATCATAAACCTAAATGTAAAATACAAAAGCATAAAACTCCTAGAAGACAAAATAGAAAGCCCAGAGGACTTTGGGTTTGGACATGATTTTTAAGATCTAACACCAAATGCAAGACATGAAAGACTCCAAAAAAGGCAAAACTTTTTTGCTCTGCAATAGACCAAATTGAGAGTGAAAAGAAAAGCCACAGACTGGGAAAAATATTTGCAAGAGACATATCTGATAAAAGAGTGTTCCCCAAATATACAAAAAAACGCCTTAAATTCAACTATAAGAAAACAAAAACAACCTGATTTTCAAATGGGCCAAAGACCTGGACAGACCTAACCCAAAAAAGAGATACAGATGCAAAGTCAGCACCTGAACAGACGCTTCACATCGTGTGTTACCGGGGGAACGCAAGGCCCCACGGTGACGAGATCCCGGTCCCGCTGCGCGCCTGCCGGGGACCCCGACGGCACCGGGCACTGGGAGGGCGCGAGGCGGTGCCGTTCCCACGTGGCCCAGCACTCGCACTCCCCCCCGTGTGCCCACCAGACTCAGAGCCCACGTCCATGCAAAACCCTGCACGTGGAGGTTTGCAGCAGCAGTTTTATCCGGACCTGTCTAAACCCACAAGCAGGCAAGATACCCTTCAGGAGGCAAATGGCCGCATGGACGGTGGCGCCTCCGGACAAGGGAAGCGAGCTCTTGGCCTGGGAGAAGACACGGAGGCGGCCAACGGCAACGGAGCTGGTCTGCGCTGGACTCTGACCGTGTCCCTCCGAGGAAGGCAGAGCTCTGGAGACAAGAAAGGATCATGGGTGATGTGGGGGGTGGGGGGAGAAGCCAGCGGTGGTCTGTGTGCGGTGCTGTGATTTCAGGCTGACGTCATTACCCCTCTGTCCAAACCCGCAGTGCACGCAGCACTGGGCGTCACCCCACGTTTAAACACGGACCTTGAGTGATGATGACACATGCGGGTAGACTTGCTAGTGGTAACAAATGTCCTACCTGGTGGGGACATTGGTAGAGGAGGCCATGGAGGCAGCAGGGGGCCTATGGGAAATTCCCGCACCTTCCCGCCATTTCTGCCATGAGCCTAGAGCTGCTCTGATAAAACCTTAATCATAATAGAGAATTGGGGGGGCGCCTGGGGGGCTCAGTCGGTTAAGCCTCCGACTTCAGCTCAGGTCAGATCTCACGTTCGTGGGTTCGAGCCCCGCGTCAGGCTCTGTGCTGACAGCTAGCTCAGAGCCTGGAGCCTGCTTCCAGTTCTGTCTCCTTCTCTGCCCCTCCCCTGCTCATGCTTTGTCTTTCTCTGTATCAAAAATAAACAAAACATTAAAAAAATTTTTTTTCGTAAAAAATTTTTTAAAAAAAGGGGGATTGGGGTGAAAAAGCCATCCAGGGGCGTCCCCGGGACTCTGAGACCCCCTTCCGTACCAACGCTGGTGTGCACCACTGGGGGCACGCTCTTGTACAAATTCTTTATAAAAACCGGGCTGCAGATGCACAAGGTGAGTTGGTAACGCTCGGCTGCGTCCCGCTGGGGAGGCCCCATGTGGCGCTCGCTGTCCTTGGCATTAGTCTGGCCGCCAGCTACAGGCCAGGCCCTTGGGGCTGCCGCTGCCCGATCTGGGGTGACATTCGGGCCTCATCAGTGTCCAGTAGCATCTGAAGCAGAGTTCTTGTGCAGTCACGTTAGAGCTGCCAGGGAACGACTGTAAGAAGCGCCGGGAATGTCCTCCGTCCGTCCCATGTGCTGCCTGCCGCTCGGTGTTGAATGGACGCCCGCTGACGGCGCCATGACCTGTGTTTGATTTCAGACAGGCCGACGGCCGCAAGGTCCTGCGGTCGAGCATCCGGGAGTTCCTGTGCAGTGAAGCCATGTTCCACCTGGGCATCCCGACCACGCGGGCCGGGGCCTGCGTCACGTCCCAGTCCACAGTCGTCCGCGACGTGTTCTATGATGGTAATCCCAAATATGAAAAGTGCACGGTTGTGTTGCGTATAGCTTCCACTTTTCTAAGGTAATGCCGGGTCCCCGCGCGCTGTCTGAACGCTCGCTGTGTCAGGCTGTAGGTCTACTTGAACAGCGGGGAGTCTGGTAGACCACACGTCCCACAGTGGCACGCTGTTGGGGACCCATCTAGGGCGGGCCCTAGAACAGCACAAGCGCACCGTCCAGGAGGTAGCCGCTTTGCACCTGCGGGAGGGAGTCGCAAGTACACCAGGCACTGGGCATTTTCTGGGCGGGAGCCCTGTCCCGCGTGTGGGTCGTGGTGCCCAGCCTGCCCACGCTCCCTGACCGGGCCTGTTCTCACCAGGCCACCGCCTGGGTAGCTGGAGCGTGGCGGGCGTGGGCGGGCCCCTGAGGCAGCAGTGAAGGGGTCCAGGGGCCTCGGGTCACCAGAAAAGGGGCTGCCCAAACATGGGGCTCTGGGCAGGGGCAGGTGCAGAGCTGTTGACTTGGGAGTTCGTGAAAAAGAACTGCATCAAAGTCACCAAGAAAATGGCTTCATTTGTGTCACTCTGAACACGGGGCTGCTCTACATAGTCGGCCGTGGCGGTTCTCACACTCGGCGCATTCACTGGAGTCCGTCCTGATCCCTGTTCCTGGTGCAAGCCCATTACCCTTGGTGTCCCCACGCTGTCTGGTATCACTCCATTCTGATCCCCTGAAGCCACACTTGTCAGGACATGGCTGTGGCCTGGTCACCCCCCCACCCCCCAGGGCCGGGCAGACCCTGTGTGTATCAGGGGTACCGGGGCCATTTCCCTGGCGCCTGCTGGCCACCCACGCCTAAAGCGGAGAGCCCCTGGGGGACAGAGGAGCCAGGACGGCCATCAGCCTCAGCCTGGGAGACCCAGGCTTCTCCCCGCAGAGGCGCCAGGCTGAGCCTGGCAGGGGCTCGGGCAGCATCCCCGGCCTCCACCCACCAGCTGCCGCGGCTGATGCCAGACCTAGAAACCAAAAATGTCTCCAAACGGTGCCTCACACCCTCTGGGTGACACCATCACCCCCATGGAGAGGCACTGCTGACCCTGCTCGTCACCCCACCGCAGGATGCCTGTCACTGATGCGCTCCTTGACGCAGGGGCTGGGCACAGAGCCCTCCTCATGCCCAGAGTCAGCCCTGCGTTCCTGGGCCTCCTGCATGCACGCCCAGGGCCGTGTGGGACTTGGCCAGAGTCGGGCTGGGTCTGTCTCTGTCTCTGTCACTGGAAGACTAGTTCCGTTTTTGTTGGTTTTGTTTGAATCAGGGCGTTTGTCCCCCTACGGGCCAAGATCTAGCAGCCGGACTTCTTTCCACGAGGGGGCAGAGTCGTGTTTGACCTGTTGAAAACTTGGGTCTTCCCTCCAGGTTCGGCTCCTTTGAGATTTTTAAGTCCGCAGACGAGCACACGGGGCGTGAGGGCCCCAGCGTGGGGCGGAACGACATCCGGGTACAGATGCTGGACTACGTGGTGGGCACGTTCTTCCCCGAGATCCAGGCCGCTCACGCCGCCGACAGCGTGCAGAGGAACGCGGCCTTCTTCCGGGAGGTAGGTGCGGCGCCGTGGTCCTCGCCTGCTGTCCCTGGCCCTCGGTCAGTCGCTCCCCTGTCCCGAACCCTGTTACCACTCGCTGGCTTGGAGCAGGACCGACGTCTCGGAGACGTGTGCTGAGGTCAGGGGCCCCGGGACGGACCGAGGGTCGTTTTGTTTCGGCGGCCTTGGCGTGTGCATGTGCCCCCCTGGAGCCCCGCGGGACAGCGTGAAGGGAAGGACCCCACTCCACCGGGTGCGCAGCCACGCGTATCTTGTCTGGCCAGCCCCCCGGTTTGGGGGAGGCGCTGACCGCCGAGGCTTGTGTCGTCCCCTCCCCCCCCAAGCTGTCAGGTGTGGCTTCCCTGCCACCGTCACACCTGACGCTCGATTGGCTGGCCCGGCAGACCCGGCGCAGGGCCTGCAGCGTCGGCGGGGGCGGGGGGCAGAAGGCAGGGCCACGAAGGAGCGTGGCTTCCGTCAGGAGGGCCAGGCAGGTGTTTATGGGCCTTGTCCTGCCCGGCCCCCACCCCCTCCAGCCGTTTTAGCCACGTCCTGGTTCTTGCCTTCTCTGTGGGTGAGCGCTCGGGCTGTGGGCTGCCGGGTGCGGCTCACAGCTGTGGTGGGTGACGGGGCCTGGACTGAGGGCGGGCTTTGGCTGCTCACGTGCCAACTTCCTCGTGCCCATGCCGTCATCCTCCTGGGCCCAGGTCGTGGGGGTATCCAGGCTCCCTGATATTTTTGGTTTCTTGGGTAAAAGCCACAATTAGGGAGAAAGAGGGAGATGGCGCACGTGGCCGTCGGAGCCTCCACGTACCTGCTCGTCCTTTGTACGCGTGCTGTCACGCCCTCCCGTGGGCGGCCGTGGGGAGGACAGAGGACGGGCCCTGCAGGAGGCGGGGCGGGAAGAAGTGGTGGGGGCAGGGGGCAGCCCACGCCTGTCGTGCTGCAGGTGACGCGTCGCACGGCCCGGATGGTGGCCGAGTGGCAGTGTGTGGGCTTCTGCCACGGCGTGCTCAACACGGACAACATGAGCATCGTGGGCCTCACCATCGACTACGGGCCCTTCGGCTTCCTGGACCGGTGAGCGGCCCGGGCGCGGCACGGGGCCGCGGGGCCGCGGCCTGCGGGTGTTTTGTCCAGCGTGCAGTCGTTGGGAATGGCCGGCCGGAAGCAGACACCCCCTGGGAGGTTCTGAGCAGAGAAGCGCATTAAAGGGCTCCTCCACTCCCGGAAATGGACCAAAGGGGCCGGGGTGGGAGGGGGTGGGGGGCGGGGGGGACACGGCAGACCAGGGGGGACCTGGCAGGGGCGGGGGCGAGAGAGCAGCCGCCGCACAGGCACGGCCTTCAGGCACCCCAGGGCCTCCGCATCGTCCCTTGATGGCTCCTTCGCCCCGTGTGGCAGGTACGACCCTGACCACGTGTGCAATGCCTCGGACAGCGCCGGGCGCTACGCGTACAGCAAGCAGCCCGAAGTGTGCAAGTGGAACCTGCAGAAGCTGGCGGAGGCCCTGGAGCCCGAGCTGCCCCGCCAGCTGGGCGAGGCCATCCTGGCTGAGGAGTTCGACGCCGAGTTCCGCCGGCACTACCTGCAGAAGATGCGCAGGAAGCTGGGCCTGGTGCGCGCCGCCCTGGAGGACGACGCAGCGCTCGTGGCCAGGCTCCTGGAGACCATGCACCTGACCGGTGAGTGTGGGCAGGCCGAGCGCAGCGCGTTCTGGTGAAATGACACTGCGGAAGACGTACCACGCTAACCGCTGAGCGAGCAGGTCGGGGCAGCGCGCACGCTCACTGTGGTGCAGCCTCCCCACCAGCGTCCCTAGCCCACTGGGTGACACTGGCGCCCTGTCCCCGTGGAACTCTGCCCCCATCTGTCCCCCGGCCCCCCTGCTGCCTTCTGTCCGGGATCTGACTCCTGCCGGGACCTCCCGCGAGATGGGTCCACACAGGGCCGGTCCTCGTGGGGCGGCGTCCCGCGCTGAGCCCCGTGTCCTCCGGGCTCCTCTGCGGGGCAGCGCGTGTCAGGACTCTGTTCCCTTGCGGGCTGACCGGTACGCCATGGCGTGCAGGGACCACACTTGGTTCCCATTACGGACCGGTGCACGCTTGTTTCCACTCTTGGGCTGTTGTGGAGACACACGTACCAGTCGGCATCTGAGTCCCTGCTCTCGGTTCTTCCGGGGCCGCGCTCCACGCGGATTGCCGGGGCGGGTGCGGGCCTGCTCGGGCCGGACTTGCGGCAGCAAGTGGACCGGAAGTTCAGCCCTGCAGCGAGCGCTCTCCGACTTTCACCCAAGTAAGAGGCTGGCTGTGGCTTTTTCAGATAGGGCTTTTACGAAATCGAGTTTCCTTCTTTTCCTAGTTTGAGTATTTTAACCGTTTTGCATCAATTGAGGAACACATGAAGGACCCCCCCCACACACACACACCGTCTTAGTCAAGTTGAAGGACCGTAATCAACCACACAGACTGGTGGCTTACCCAGCAGACATCCATCTGTCACAGTCCCGGAGGCCGAAGGGTGCAGATCAGGGCGCAGCGTGGCCAGGCTGCCGGGGGAGGGCCTCCTGTCAGGGCAGAGAACAGAGGGAGCTCTGCGCCCTGGGGTGTGGACCCTGCGGGGAGGCCCAGGCGGTGTGTCCACGGGAGGCAGGTCTGTGGGTCTTTGGCCTCAGTGTCCAGGCGACGCCGCTTGCACACAGTGAGTCAGGAAAGGTTCCGGCCTAGGCTTCGCGGGAGTTTAAGGACTGGCGGGAATTCTGACGTTTGTCAGGACTCACCAGTGAGGCCATCTGGTCCTAACATTTTCTTTGTTGTGAGTTTTCATTCCTGACTCAGTGTCCTTGTTACAAGATTACTCAGACTTGGTTTCTTAAGTCTGTTGTGGTAGCTTGTGTTTCTGGGAGTTTGTCTGTTACATCTGCGTCATGGAATTTATGGGCATGTTGTTAGTCTTCCCTTGGTCTTTTATTTCTGTGTAATCAGCACTCCTGTCCCCACTTTCATTTCTGGTTTTAGTTATACGTGTCTCTTTTTTTTGTCGGTAACTAAAAATTTGTCAATCTTACTGATCGTTTTCAAGGAACCAGCTAATTCTTGGTTTCGTGGATTTTTGTTCTGTTTCACTTACCTCTGCTCCAACCTTTACCTCCTTCCTTTCTGGCAGCTTCGGTCGCATTTTGTCATTGCAGTCCCTTGGGTGTAACGCGAGGTTCCTGAGGCCCGATCCCTCCGCTCTTAGCCGCAGGTGTACCCGTGACTCGCTGTCTGTACACGCTGCAAACTGACCACCACCGAAAGTGCAGTCCACACCACACCACACGGCTGCGAACTTACTTTGAGATTTGTCCTTTTACCATAGGTGTTAGCGCCATAAATCCCCCTCTGACCACTGCTTTTGTGGCATCCTGTAAACCTCAGTATGTTGTGTTTTTATTTTCCTGCCTCTGAGTATTGTCTAATTTCCTTTGTGATTCTTTTTTTTAACCCGCGGTTAATTTTCACATTATTTGTGAGTTTTCCAGTTTTCCTTGTGTGTGTGATTTCTGTCTTCATTCCACTGTGGTTGGAGGAAATACCAGTCTTTTTAAACATATTGAGACTCGTTTTATTGGCTGGACACGTGACCTGCCCTGGAGCTTGTCCCTTGCACCTGAGATGGGGGTTCTGCTGAGGTCTGTCTGATACAGTAGCGTGACAGCCTTCGCGTCCCCAGTGTCCTTGTCGGTCTGCAGCCCAGACATCCCGTTACTGAAAACGGGCCACTAAAGCCTCCAGCTCTTACAGAGAATTGTTCCGCTGCTCCTCACGGTTTACAGGTGTTTACTTTGTAAGTTTTGGTGCTCATTTGGCACATAAACTTGTAAAAATCTGACAAATTGACTGTTTTAACGATATATAAGGAAAGCCCTTGTCACTTACAGGTTTCTTCCTGAAAATCTGCTTGTCTGATTCGACCAGTTGAAAGTGTCTTAGGGACAGTGTGTAGTTTTGAGAGAGAAGGGACACAAGAGAGCAGGGGAGCAGCAGGGAGGGAGAGAATCCGGGCAGGCTTCCTAGCCACAAACTGAGATCGTGACTTGAGTCCAGGAGTCAAGACACATCACTGAACCTCCCACGCACCCTGTAGTTGTCTTTTTGCCTTTTTTTAAAAAAATCCGTCCTGCCAGTCTTTTTAAGCCGGAGCAGTCCGCTGCTGCAGAGGGGCGGGCAGGATGGCAGCAGAGAGGCTGGCTGCTAACCCAGCTACTTTTAAAGTCCTCATCGACGAGGACCTGCCTCCATTACCGCTTCTGTGTTCATAGGTTACTGCCCCGGTTCCTTTTCATTTCCTTCTGTGCATACTTTTAGGATGTTTTCCTAGTGTTTTAACAACTCAGGCCGAGGACTCACAGTGTCTCTTGTATGTATGTTACACCTTGTTTATTCTGAAGTGTTTCAGGGGCTTCTCCTTGATGCCCCGCAGCTCCTGAAGTGCGGGTTGTGAGCACAGCGACAGGGGCCGGGGGTGGCCTCAGTGCCTTTGCGGTGCTGGCTCCGGAGTGGTGGCAAAGCTGGGTGGCAGGTGTGCGGGGGCCGAGGAGGCAGCCGGAGGGGCCTCCCAGCGTGGTGGGCGCTGGCGCAGGTGGCATGGGCCAGGCCTCCACCCTGAGCAGTGGCGTGTTCCAGGTGCCGACTTCACAAACACCTTCTGCTTACTGAGCTCCTTCCCAGCTGGGCCAGACCCCCTGGACGTGCCCGAGTTCCTGGACACACTGATCGCACAGTGTGCCTCCCTGGAGGAGCTGAAGCTCGCCTTCCGGCCCCAGATGGATCCCCGGTGGGTACCCAGGTCTTGCTACCTTGGAACGTGCTTCCAGAAGGAGCGACCATTTAGAACAGAACACACTGGGGAGGCACACCCTGGGAAGTGTGGGGGAGAGCCAGCCAGGGCACCTGGAGCAGGGAGGTGGTCGGGCCCCCGTGTCTGCAGCGCTGAGGCCCACTGGTCAGGGAGGGACAGCAGCACAGGCCAGTCCCAGAATAGCTCCTGCCCGCACAGGAAGAACTTGGTGGGCCAGGCCACGCTTTCCTGCACC
This sequence comes from Mungos mungo, assembly GCA_004023785.1. Taxonomy (NCBI): domain Eukaryota; kingdom Metazoa; phylum Chordata; class Mammalia; order Carnivora; family Herpestidae; genus Mungos; species Mungos mungo. The sequence continues at coordinate 110,229 of PISW01003802.1, read as the reverse complement.
GCCTCCCCCTGGAGGTGCCCATGGTATCCTAAGGGCACAGCCCAGACTCAGAGTTGACCTGGGAAGCACGGTTTCTGGGTTTTGATAAACAAGCCAACAGACTGCAGTTTGAGAGAATTTAGTGCAGCGGTGCGGCGAGCGGCCCCCAGGGCGCGCAGGGAGGACGGGCCAGCAGGACCTGCGAGAGCACAAAGGCAGCGCGACGGGGGAGGGGGTGTCGGGGCCGCCCCCGCCTGCCCGGCCCTGGGGGACCCAGCCTTGCGGTCATCGGGGCAAAGCAGCCAGCAAGGACCTTCCTCTGGGGGAGTCAGTGTGGGGCTGGGACACGGGCAGGTGCCGAGCAGCAGGGAGAAGCCAGCCTACAGCGTCCGCCTCTCGGGCCCGGGTCACCGCCTCACAGGACCTCACAGCAGAGCTGCTGACGCCGCTGCCACCTCCTCCGTGCCGGGCCAGCCACGTTCCGGGTGCCCGGTGGTCTCAGGACGCGCCTCACGCCGCCCCTCTGCGCAGGCAGCTCTCCATGATGCTGATGCTGGCACAGTCGAACCCGCAGCTCTTCGCGCTCATCGGCACGCGGGCCAACGTCGCCAGGGAGCTGGAGCGAGTGGAGCAGCAGTCGCGGCTGGAGCAGCTGAGCGCGGCCGAGCTGTTGAGCAGGAACAGGGCCCACTGGGCCGACTGGCTGCGGGAGTACAGGTAAGGGCGGGGCGCCAGCCGCTGACGGGAGCGCGCACGCGGGGCGCCGGCACCTGCTGGAGAGATGAGATGAACTCGGGTGTGATTCCAGAGCCCGGCTGGAGAAGGACAGGGAGGGCTCTAGCGGCAGTGACGCCTGGCAGGCCGAGCACGTGCGCGTCATGCGTGCCAACAACCCCAAGTATGTCCTGCGGAACTACATCGCACAAAATGCCATCGAGGCTGCTGAGAATGGAGACTTCTCAGAGGTAAGCAGACAACTTGTCCCCACTCTGTCCCTGCGTCCAGCAGCAGGGGGATGGGCGGCAGGCAGGCCCTAAAACCCCTCTCCTTGCCCTTCTCCAGGTGCGGCGGGTGCTGAAGCTACTGGAAGCCCCTTACCACACAGAGGGGGAGGCCACTGAGGCGCTGGAGGCCGCAGGGGCTGGCGGGGCACATGGCGGGGGGCACTCCTACAGCAGCAAGCCCCCGCTCTGGGCGGCGGAGCTGTGTGTGACGTGATCCTCGTAACTGCCTTGGAGGCCCCCACACGTGGAGCCCCCAAGGCCCTGAGCCCCACCGGGTCCCTGAGGCGGCGGGCACCCCGCAGACAGCCCCACCCCCGCCTCTCCATGACGGCCGAGACGTCCAGTCAGGACTGACCCGTCTCTGTCTGATGCAGACTCAGCAGCTCCCCCCCTGCCCCCCCAGCGCAAGCCGCTTCGCACAAGGACAGGAGCTCAGCAGCAGGAAGCAGGCGGCCCAGCCTCCTACCTACTGGGCAGACACGGTCCCCAAATAAACCAGAGGCTTTCCCGCCCGTCTCAGTGTGGTCACCGCGCCCCAGCCCGCCCTCCCAGTTAGACCAGTGCTGGCGGGCTGGGAGGGCACCTGCGTCGTGGCCTCAGGCATCCTGGTAGTAGCTGTTGAAGTTGATGCGCAGCAGGAAGTCCTCCAAGTGGGGCTGGTAGCCACGGTTCACCAGCTTGGTCACCACTGGTGGAGGGGGGAGGGGAGCGGCTCAGCCAGGCCCCACCCCCACCCCGGTGGCTCCTGCCCTGCAGCCCCCAAGCCCACCTGCCCCTGGGGGACAGTCACCTTTGAAGAGGAAATGGGAGTAGTACTTGAAGGTGCTGTAGGACTGCTGCATGAGGGCGAAGTTGGGGTGCTCAGCACCCTGCGGGCCACAGGCCGGGACCCAGGGCTGGGAGATGAGCTGGCTGCGGAACTTGAGGACCAGGCTGAAGATGCTATGAATGACGTTCATGACGGGCGCGGCCTTCTCAGTCAGCAGGCCCCTGGGGAGACAGGTGGCTGCTGGAGGGGGTGGGGGGCCCTGGGAGACAGGCCCCTGGGGAGACAGGCGGCTGCCGGGGGGGGGGGAGCCCCACCACCACAGCCCCACACAGCGACTGCTCACCTGAAGACGGCCTTGTGCAGGTACTCAGCGTGTGCACGCTGGATCTCCTCCAGGTCGCCCACCCCGGCCAGCCGGGCCCGGAACTCACACCAGGTGACGTGCAGGATCTGGTTGGCGATGTAGCCCTGGGTGACCTTCACGAAGTGCTGCATCTCGTGCTTGAAGAGCTGCAGCTGGCGGAACTGCACCGAGCCGGCCGCACGGCTCACCAGGGCTGTGGGTGGGTGGAGGGGTCGGCCGCGGCCCGGGGCCATGGGGCCAGGGGCAAGTGAGGGCTCCGGCCAGGCCTCACCTGTGCGCTTGAGGTGGAAGCAGATGTCCTTGAGCGTCCACATCATCAACTTCAGCTGCAGCAAGAAGGAGAAGATGCCGCTGTACCTGCTCAAGCAGCTCTCGGTGACCACGATGTTGGGGGGCCAGTCCACCTGCAGGGAGCGGGGGGGGGGGGCTCAGCATGCCCCTGATGCACAGCCCCCACCCTGTCCACTTGGCAAGGCCTTGCTGACCTTGTACCTGAGCTCCAGGCAGTTCAGCACATCCGGGGCGTTGGGGGCAAACGCCTCCGGCAGGAACTTGAGCGCGAAGGAGAGGTTGGCGGCATACGGGGTGTCCCCGTGCAGGCTGTACTGCAGGGCCTTGCTCAGCACGGAGTTGAGCACCAGCGGGTTGAGGAGCTCTCCGGGCGTCTGGCCCGCCCCCAGCTGAGGTAGGAGAGGGCACACGTGTCTGGAGGAGCCCCAGCACCCACCCACCCACCCACGCCCACAACTCGCCCAGGAGTCACCTTCTCAAAAAGCAGGTCGCTGAGAGACTGGGCAAACTCCCCGTCCTCCATGAGCAGGAAGTGCCGCAGGGCCTCGAAGTGCGCCTCCAGGCCCAGCTCCACGAAGAAGTAGTCCACGGCGGCCTTGTTCACCAAGGAGACGCTGGCGGGAGGGCGGGGCCTAGAGTCAGGTGCGGGCGGGGGCGGGGCAGGGCTGGGGGCGGAGCCGAGGGGGCGGGCACTCACTGTGCGGCCAGCGGGGCAGTGATGGAGTGCTTCATGAGCACCGGCAGCGGCAGCAGCTCGCTGAGCTCCACGGCGGTCTCATCTGCATCCGCCCGGACCCGGGGTTCGTCGGGGAGAGTGAAGGCCCGGGGAAGCCCGTGGTGCAGCAGGCGGGCGACAGGAGGCTCCGCTGCAGGACGGCAGATTGCAGTCAAGTGGCGAAGACCGTCCACCGGGCTTCCGCCTACCCGCCTGCCCACGCCGCTGGCCACTCACACATGGCCTCGTAGCTGTCCGGGTACTGCTCCAGGCGGTACTGTTCCACCAGGCTCGCCAGGTAGGCCTGCTCCTGGCCCCAGCGCTGGGCCGCAGCCGCCTCCTCACCAAGGCCAGGGCTGCTCGCGGCAGCCGCGCCTCCCTAGGACGAGCAGGCCTCAAGGAACCCGCCCCTTCCACGGAAGAGGAAGGGAAGGGTGGGGGGATCCCACACATGCTACCCCATCCTGAAGGGCCAAAGCCCTGACTGCCCACGCAAGGCTGGGGGGCTGGAGACAGCACAGCTTACTCCCCTGACCCTTGACCCCCAACCATGTCTGCCCTGACCTGTGAGCTCGGAGGGTGACCTGCAGAGAGGTCTTCAGTGTCCCCACTCTTCCCTGGTCCTGAGCAACACAGTTGGGGAGAAGAGTATCAGGGTCAAGTGCCTCCTACAAGGTGGCACCTCCCAAGTCCCCAGGGCCACAGACTTCTTGCCCTTCCTCCTTGCCCCAAACCCCTCTTGGGCCCACAGGTGCCATCAGTGACAGGACAGTTCTAGGGGCCCCACTGACCTGGCTCCTCAGGGACACTGTCTCCCAGAGCACTGGATGCAGCCACTGCAGACGGTGAAGCCTGGTCGCTCGCCCCCCCACTGCCGGAGCCCGCCACCTGCCCACAGGAGCCATCTGAGGCTCTGTCTGCAGGCCACCGCGGCTCCTCTGCCCCGACAGGGCTCTGTGCTCCCAGGCTGAGGCCTGGCTGGGATGCGTGCTCAGTGGGGCTCTGGTAGGGCCCACGTGTATCAGGCTGGCCTTCCCGAGAGAGCACACCCAGCGCCACGTGGGACTGAGACACGTGTCCATGGACATTCCACCGCGGTCGGGACGGGGCCGCGTCGCACACATTCTCTCCCACCCTGATGCTGGCCTCAGACACGTGTCCGTGGACGTTCCACCGCGGTCGGGACGGGGCCACGTCGCACACATTCTCTCCCACCCTGATGCTGGCCTCAGACACGTGTCCGTGGACGTTCCACCGCGGTCGGGACGGGGCCACGTCGCACACATTCTCTCCCACCCTGATGCTGGCCTCAGACACGTGTCCGTGGACGTTCCACCGCGGTCGGGACGGGGCCACGTCGCACACATTCTCTCCCACCTTGA
>PISW01003802.1:0-105625 GCA_004023785.1 Mungos mungo | reverse complement strand
AGGAATGCTGCCCTCTGGCACATGCCCAAGGAGCTGCTCCATGGCCTGGCTACTTCCCTCCTGGGGGTATTTGGACCTAGGGGGCAAGGAGTGAGGCAGAGCCACCGGCCCATCTGGGACACATGTGTCCTCCAGCTGCATGAGACTGTCCTCCCACAACTGCTGCCCCTCATTGCTCAAGCCACCTCTTACGGTCTGGAGCGCCCCTGGGGAAGCCAAGGTGACCACAGCTGGCCTCAGGATAGTTCTGAAATCATACTCCGGTGGCCCAGAGGGCCCTGTGCCCGCCACTGCAGCCTCAGCAGGGGGAGGCAGGTCTGAGCCGATGGTCTGCAGCGCCTCCTCCAGGACGGGAGCCACATCAGCGTGCACAGGCTGCTCAACCTTCTGGGCTGTGGGCACGAAGTCTTGGATACTGAGGCCCTCAGAGGACGTCCCCGGCGTGTCCACCTGCCCTGGCTGCGGGCCAGCTCCCGGCCCTGGCCCCCGGGCCCCTGGCGCCAGAGGCCGGGGGTGCTGCAGTGTCAGTGTGCTCGGGGGATCCCAAGCAGCCACGTGCCGCCCCGAATACCCAGAGTCACAGGTGCTGCCTCCAGCTAAGTGCTCGGGCCCGGGAGACGAAGCCTGAAAGAGAAGTGGGTGTTGGTCCCTCCAGTCCCCCAGCTCTGTCCCCCAGGCTCAATTCTGCAAGCAGTACCAGCACCCAGTGGGGAAGTGTTGGGACAAGCCAGGCCTGGCACCCATGGTGCGCCCAGGGCAGGCAGACCGGGGGCATCCAGCTCACAGAGCCCCGTGCCGTGCACCCGACTCCTGCCCCCAGCCCCTCACCTGGGAGCGTGCACCAGGGGGGGTGGCTGGTGCCTCCAGGGACTTCTCGGACACGTCCTTCAGCATCTCCTGAAATCCAACCACCGGGGTGTGCGAAGCCAACCCAAACCCCCGTGCCCTCACTCACCGCCCACCACTGCCGCGCACGGAGACCAGGAGAGGTGCTGGCCTGGGCCTACAGGGAGCGCTCGGCCTGTCTGTGTCGTGTGACGGGGGACGCTCTCGTCCAGTCACACCTCTCCCCCAGAACACAGGTCTGCACATAACCTCAGGGGTTCGGGAAGAGCTCCCATTGGAAACCGCGGGCTTACCTGAATGCGCTTCTGGTCCTCCACGAGGAAATGCAGCCGAGCGCCCGCCAGCCTGTGCCTCTGGATTCTCCACAGCGCCTTCTGCTCGCGGCGGGCCGCCTCCGCAGACAACTTGCTATAATGGTCCACCAGCGCCTGCCTGAAGCCACACCCGGAGATGCTGCTGGTCACCCGCCGCCGCCCAGCTGGGGCCTGGGGGGCTAGGGAGGCTCATGGCAGAGGCTCTCAGCAGGCGGTGTGCATGGGCCCCCACGACCCCTGCAGGGGACTCACTGGGCAGGTCTTTCTACCCAGCAGACCGGGAGCCCAGGTGGGCAAGCACCCAGCCAGGGCTCAGCAGATGACTGCTGAACAAATACCAAAATGAGCCCCTACGCGGCCCGAAGGGAAAGGACGGCAGGAGGCCGGGGCTGCCGGGGCTGCCGGGGCCTCTCTGCCTGAGCTGCACAAAAAGTGCCTCCCGATCTGCCGCTGCCAACTGCAGAGAACCCAACATAAACCGAGAGGCAAACAGAGAGCAGCGACCTCCGTGTCTGCTCCCCTAAAGCTACCCCGTCGCTCCCGGCGATCTGGGCCCTTTCACCACAGGCACCTGGGTTCAGACCTGGGCTGGCTTGCTCCCAGCCGGCTGCCCCAGAGCAGCGGCACAGCCTTCCTGCTGCCGACAGGAGAATAACATCCAGCCCCACAAGCACACGCACGCTCCATCAACAGCATCCAAGGTCAGGACCCTGAGACAGACGCCAGGGCGCAAGTGACAGTGCCCCACAGAGGAGCCGCTGGGAGACACCAGAGACACGGGGGAGGGCAGGACAAGTTAATGGCACCAGAGCAAGATAAGCACTCAGTCCAGGGGGACGTTCTGCGTTCAGACTCCTACACTCCCTACCTGGGAAATCGTCGAAGTAAAAAGAAGCCCATCACAAGACCACCCCAGGAGGGTCAGTCCGCGGCGGCCGCCTACCTCGCCTTCCTCTCCAGCTGCTCCTCCAGGGCCCTCAGCCTCCGCTCCCTGTCGCGCAGCTCCCGGGCATAGCCGAAGTCATCGTCCAGGTCCTCCTGCCTGGCCGCCCGGCGCCGCTGCACACAGGAGCCACACGCGGTCTTGCTGCTCAGAGCCGGACCCCGCAGGCCGCACCCCAGCCCCGGCCCCCGGGCCTACCTCCTGGTCCCTCACGAACTGCTCCTTCAGCCTCTGGAACTGCTCTCGCTTCCGGGCATCCAAGGCCATGCGTTCGGAGGTCTGCCGGTCTAGGGGACACGGGAGGGGCAGCGTCACCCGAGGCAGGCGGGCCCCGAGCCCCGGGGGGAGGCCCCGAGCCCCACGCACCACTGAGTGCTCGCAGGACCCTGGATGCTGCCTCCCGAGCCTGGACAAGCAGCTCCTGTTTGGCGATTTCCATTCGTAATTCCTGAGAAAGGCCACTTGTAAACCGCACGTCCCAGCTCCCCATCCCTCCGCTCGGCCGGCCCGGGGGTGGGGGCTGCGCACGCCCGTGTGGCCCCGCCAGTTCTGAAGGCACCCCATCCCGCACAGCAGCACAGCAGCACAGCGAGGCAGAGCGCCCTCAGAGCAGTCTGCGGCCGAGCCCCCAGGCCTGTGTGTGCCCAGCCTGGAGGGCTGCCCCACAGGGCATGCAGGCCAGGCCCCTCCCCTCCTCCAGCTCTACCCACCGCCAGTTTTACTTGCTCTCTCAGCTCCGCCCCAGCCCGTTTCTCCCCGCGGTCACCAGGTGCCAGGCCAGAAAGGGTTTTCCATCAAACCCCTCCCCAGGTACACAAAACACTCAAAGTTCAGGTCCTGATACATCGGCCCCTTCCGGGCAGGAGAGGAGCACACAGAGGCCACCGAGTAGAGGAGCTTGGGGCCTGCGGTCCTGTAGCCACCGATCAGCCAGGACTGGGCCTGGGTACCGCCCAGGCAGCCCCGGAGGAGACAGGACAGAGCCCCTGCCCCAGACACCCCCACCCAGGTGCCCCACCTGGACAGAGGACATCGGGGGCAGCCTCCCCACTCGCACACCCCTCCCCATCAGCCCAAGACCCTCAGGGGGAAGGAGTGTAAGGGAGCCCCTGGGCCCGTGGTGCCCGGCACCTTCTCCTCCTTGCTGACAGAGCTGTGGCGCGCCACCCTCTCCATCCGCCCCACATAGATGGCGCAGTCCCTCTCGACCTCCTTCAACTCCTCGGGGGAGAAAATCACCGAGATCCGAGGAACAGGGACGTCAGACCAGCAGAGGTAGTGCTATCGAGAGGGAGAACCTGAAATGAGCCCGGTGACACACACACCCACGTCCAGCTCCGCCTGTTTCTGGTGACCCACGGGGACAGCTTGCTTTCTCAGAAACAGTTCATTCAACCAAGGGGCACAGCTCCAGGGCCATCACACACGGGTCGTGTGGGGTCTCTGCCCACGTCAAGGCTGCTCCACAACACAGGGACGACCCTCCAGAAGCCGTGAAGACCTGAGGATCTCCTCAGCCTCACTCACCGGACGACCGTGGGCTACAAACACGGCACTCCTGCACTGCGGTCAGCCCAGACCCCGCCGCTGGCCGCCCCCGAGCCCTGGCCCTCCCCACGTCCTGGCAGCTCCCGTGCATTCTCGGCCCAGTGCAGGAGGGGCCCCGTTAGCCACAGGCTGAGCCTGGCCCCTCCCCAGCCCAGGGAGGCAGCCCACTCACCTCCCTGTTCAGACAGCAGCAGCAGCGCCCCCTCCCGCAGGGCCTCAGCCCCACGGACGATGGGTAGGCTGCTGTCCAGACCTCCTCTTTGGAGCCTGGCAACCCCTGCCTCCCCACTCTCCCCACCAGGACGCGACTCCCTGTGAACGTGTCCTGTGCCGAGGGAGAGAGGAAGCCCCCTGGCCACTGGGGCGCCCCCCTGCTGCGCACACCGAGGGAGGGAGCCCCTGCCCACCGGGGCGGCCCCTGTGCACAGAGAGGGAGGGAACCCCCTGCCCCAGCACCTCTGAGATGCCTCTGCTTTTCCTCCTGTCTTTGAACAGAGCTGCTGGTGACACTCTGGGGAAACTGAGGGAGAGGTCACCACAAGCTAAGGACAGACGGCCAGGCCTCGGGACAGGGAGCAAGAGCACAAAGGGGCGGGGGGCCCTCACCCGGGGGCAGCAGAGCTTCAGCAAGTTGATGGTCTTCCCGCAGACGTACACGTCGTGCGCGATGTGCCTCAGGAACACGGGCACGCAGTCCTCCACCTCTTTGGAGACGAGCGCGTAGCCGTGGGTCCAGTAAGACTGATCTGAACGTGGGGCGGGACACACAGCTGGCCGCGGGCAGGCCCTGGCCCTGAGCCACCCGGAGGCAGAGGCCCAGCCCAGCAGCCACCTACCTCTGAGGCCCAGGTACTCCTGGTTCACCTGGATCATGAACTCGCCGTGAGCGTCTCGGGAGACCCCGCTGTAGACCCAGTCGTGAACGAACCTGCCAGGCGGGCGACCGGTGAGGCGGTGCTTCCCCTCCCTGCAGCACCCCTACGCCCGGCAGGTGCCGACGACAGACCACAGTCACACACTAGCGGGGACAGGCCGGGCCGCACCTCGTGTAGGGCTCACAGCTGGTCTGCAGCAGCGACAGCAGCACCGGGTAGTGCTCGTTGCTACAATTGTCCAGGGCCTCCTGGTACAGGTAGGACAGCAGCCTCACGCCCTGGAGACAGGAGAGGGGGCTCAGCGCACGCCTGGCCGAGCAGAGGAGCCCGCCCTGGCCGCTTCCCCGGTCCCGATCCCACAGGGCCGCTGCACAACTCACGGTCGGGAACGCGGCCCTCGGTCCCCCGCAGCCCCCACTTGGGAGTGCAGCGCCCACACCACAGAGCTCAGCCAAGTACCTGCACGCACGGGCCTGAGTGAGGCCAGGCAGGGGCCACGCAGGGGCCACAGGCAAAAGTCCCTGGCCCGTCTCTGCCGGCCTCCTGCTCCGGCTGCAAAACCACCTGCACTTCAAGGTCCCAGATTCGAGTTTCCTGCCTGACTCCTCCCTGGGCACCCCGTGCACCTCCACCTCCTTCCCAGGCCCGGGGGGAACTCAGAGCCACCCTGACTCCATGCTCCCTCCCCCGCACCTGCAGCACCCCCACTGTCTCGCTCAGGCGGCCACATCTCTAGCTGGGACGACCCGCTGGACCCCTCCGCGGCCCCTCACTCTCTCTGCCCTCCTGCTGCAGTCTGTGCTCCACACGGCACCCTCCAGGCACCCCCAGACTCCCACCTCCCTCATTGCACCCCACCTCCAGCCCTGCTGCCTGGAAGGATTCCTCTCCAACCAGTGTCCCCAGGTCTTCCTGACCCCTTCTCCAGATGGCAGCTGCCACTGACACTCTGCCTTACTAGCTCGCCCTGAGTGCCAGGAACCGGGTCTGCAGGAACCCTGTGCCCTCGGGCAGGAACCCCCAACTCTAGACAGGGCCCGCCACGGCAGGCCACCAACAGATACCCAACCCCATCCCCCTGTCCACACAGCCCCCAGCACCCGGTCAACACAGCCCCCAGCCTCCAGTCCACACAGCCCCCAGCACCCAGTCCACACAGCACCCTGCACCCAGCACCCGGTCCACACAGCACCCTGCACGCAGCACCCGGTCCATACAGACCCAGCCCCCAGCACCGGGTCCACACAGCACCCTGCACCCAGCACCCGGTCCACCCCAGCACCCAGTCCACACAGCCCCCGGCACCCAGTCCACACAGCACCCTGCACCCATCTAAGCAGGAGCTGTCTAGACACAGACCAGGAGGGCTATTTTTGAAGCCCAGTCCTCTGCCTTTCCCCCCAGCCCTGCCAAGCCCCCATGGCGAGGCTCACCTGAGCTGCCGGCCCAGTTTCTTGAAGAGAAAGCCAATGGTGAGGAGGCTCAGGGTGGGTGGAGTGGAGAGGACACAGGCGCGGTAGTACTGCAGGTACCTCCTGAGGCCGCTGGTGAAGGCCTGCAGGGCAAGGGGGCGGGAGGAGGGCAGCCGGGCACCTGTCCACGGCCGCCGAGCCCAGAGCTTGGGAGGATACACAGGAGCCGGGGAGAGAGGCTTGAGCTCCATCCCTCAGGCCTGCGGCTCCATGTTCCAAGGAACGGGGGTCTACAGGTCATGCCCAGACACCCCAACTGCACCAGGAAACCCCACAGGGAGCAGGTGCCAACTCTGAGAGGGTCTCCGGCTGCTCAAACCACTAGGGTCTTGGCAACACATGCGTCCTGGGCCCTGGGCCACACCAGAGCACAGCCCCACCTCAGCAGCCGTCTTCATAGGCAGTCTGCATGGAATGTTCTGGAAGCAAAGTCAGTCCACTCACCAGTCACGTCCCACGACCCCCCAGAGTCCCTCCTGTCTTTGTCAGTTTCCTTCTGACTGCCATGGGCCCAGTCTGCTCCGTCTGGTCACGTCACCCAACAACACTGCCGCGGGGCCGAAACGTGGAGGAGCCGGTGCGGCCCGGCCCATGGGCCCCAGCGCCCTGCCCCCTTTGCTCAGCCTCCCCGATGCTCTTCCCTCAGTTCTCCCCAAACGCCCCGCTCTGTCTGGACGCCTGCCGCCCCAGGGGACTCTGCCCAGCATGAGGGCGGCTGTCAGATTGTCCAGAAGACCGGGTTCGGCCCCAGCTCCTAAAACTTCGGCTCAAGGTGGGACCTCATGTCAGTCGCCGTGCAGCTCTGTGAGGACCGGCAGCACCCCATACCGCCCAGGTGCCCCAGATGCTGGCCACATCTCTAGCCCACGGCCTACAGCTAAGGGATAGATGAGCTGAAACCTAACCACAGGGGGCCCCGTTGCGGGAGGGTAACTACCGAGTCTCAGGGATGACGAAAGGAGGCACAGGTTTGGTCCCGGCGGCCCCGGGGCCGAATTCCCGAGGCGCCCTCCCAGAACCCGTCCCAGCTCCCCGGAGGGCCTGACCGCACGAGGCCCGGGCCGCACCTGGAACACGAGGCCCCTGCTGCACGAGGGGTCCAGCACGGGCTGCAGCGAGAAGCGGCTCAGGCGCGCGTAGTGCGTCCCGCACTCGGCCATCTCCGCGAGGAGGCTGCTGATGCTCTCGGGGGACGCCCCCGACACGTGGACGCCTCTCCTCACCGTGAAGGTCTGAGCTGGCTGGACAGGGAGAGGACAGGCTGCTGAGGTCAGGCACCGGGAGCCCGACGTGGCGCCGTGTCCCCGGCCGCACGCTGCTCGGTGTCCCCAGGACAGGGCGCCCCAAACCCAGACACACAAACAGTCAGTGTCCACAGCGAAGAGCAGGCGGTCCGAAGGCAGCCCGTCCACCCTCCTCCCCCCGGGAATCAACACCCGCGCAGACACACGCCGTCCCCCTCACACGCCGCGGCGTCGAGCCGGCTGGGGCTGCGGACGGGGAACACGAGCTGCGCCCCGACTCCCCGAGAGGCGCACGCCACGTTCTTGGGGGCGGAAGCGTTAAAAAGTCCTTGTCATTAGATCTAGTAACCTGACTCCTAGGCTGCCCGGCGGCTGCTGAGGTGCGCCCTGCGGTGACAGTGAGAGCCATGGAGGCCAGGCCCCCACAGCCCTGGCGCCTGGCGGGCAGGGCAAGGTCGACAAGCAGGTCGGGGGCCCGCGGCCCGAGGGAAGGCCTCAGACACTCCCCACCGACAGCACTGTTGTCACCAACACAGGGCCTCCCAGCAGGTTAAGACGGCCAGTGTGTATTTCATCACAGTTTAAAGAAAATAACAACGCGCCCCCCCCAGAAAAGCCCAGGACCAGATGGGATTCTACCAAACAAAGAACGAACGCCAACTGTTCTCAAACTCCTCCAAAACCCGAAGAGGGGAGCGCTGTCTAATCAGGAGGCAAGGCCCGGCTTCCAAAGCGAATGAAGCCAGCGCGAGCAGGGACACCGCAGGCCGATGCCCCGTGGGGGCAGAAACGCAAGCATCTCTGATAAAACACTAACAAATCAAATCCAGCAGCGCATTAGAAGGTGGTTCAACATACAAAAACCCATCGGTTGGCTCTTTGCTGAGGGTCACGCTGAGCTGTGAGCCGCTCCAGGGCGCTGTCTTTAGGAGGCAGCCCTGCAGACGAAGACACCGAGACCAAAATCAAGAACTACTAGACCGCCCCCACCTTTTAAGCTTATTTACTTTGGGGGCAGGGGGGTGGAGGGAGACAAAACCTCCAACAGACTTCATCAGTGCAGAGCCTGATGCAGGGCTCAAACCCAAGAACTGTGAGATCATGACATGAGCTGAAGTCAGCCGCTTAACCGACTGAGCCCCCCAGGCACTCCCACGACTGCCCTTTTGAGAGCTGCTTCCCCGACCAGAACCAGACCAGGAACTGTGGGCAGAAGCGCCTGGATTTCATGACTGCTGGTGGAGGTGATATCTGTGGTCAGAGGGTTAGGAGTCCCTCCGCCCTCTGTCCCAGTGTCAGGCCGGGATGAACACGGGACAGAAGGCGCACTTCCTGGGAAGGAAGATCTGCGCAGGCTCCCCCCCCTCCCCCCTCCTCTCCCCCCGTGGTGAAGAGGCACCGTGTGCGTGGTGATCCCCACCCTAGGATCCTGAATCACAGCTTAGTAATAAGTACTCGTTGAAAAGTGAAGTGGAAAAAAAATCAATTTATGCAATAGGCCACATTAATAGAACGAAGATAAAAAAAATATGATTATCTCAATACAAAAAAAGTATTTGACAAAATCCAACACACTCCTGTCATCAAACCACACAGTAGAACAGAAGATATAGGGAACTTCCTTAACACAGTAAATCCCACGTATGAACAACCCACAGCTCACACACACTCAGTGACGGCAAGTCTTTTCCCCCAGGGCAGGGAAGGAGGCAAGGAGGCCCGCTGGCACCACTCCTGTTTGAACCAGCACTGGAAGTCCTCGCCGGAGCAAGGAGGCAAGAGAAAGAAAGAAAAGGGATCCAAGCTGGAAAGGAAAAAGCTAAATGATCTATTTGCACGGGGCGCCTGGGTGGCTCAGTCAGCTAAGTGTCCAACCTCGGCTCAGGTCATGATCTCACGGTTCAAGAGTTTAAGTCCGGGTTTGAGCCCCGCGTCAGGCTCTGTGCTGACTTCCCGGAGCCTGGAGCCTGCTTCGGACTCTATGCGTGCATGCATGCCTCTCTCTCTCTTTGTTCCTCCTCCACTTACACTCTCTCTTTCTCTCAAAAATAAAAAGTCTTTTAATTATCTATTTGCAGAGAATAAGATCTTTAAAAATTTTTTAATCTCCATTTTTAATTTTTTAAATATTTATTTATTTTTGAGAGGGCGAGAGACAGAGTCCAAGTTGGTGAGAGGCAGAAAGAGACACAGAATCCAAAACAGGCTCCAGGCTCCGAGCTGTCAGCACAGAGCCCATTGCAGGGCTCAAACCCACAAACAGCGAGATCATGACCTGAGCTGAAGTAGGCTGCTTAACCGATTGAGCCCCCAGGCGCCCCGATGATGGGATCTCATACACAGGAAACCCTAAAGAACCCTATCCCCAACACACAAAACACATCAGAACTAATGAACATATTGGGCAAAGTGGCAGGCTACAAAATCAGTTATTTCTATGTACTAGCAATGAAAAATCTGGGGTGCCTGGGGGGTTCAGACAGTTAAACGCCTGACTCTTGATTTTGGCTCAGGTCATGATCTCACAGTGTGAGTTTGAGCTGTGTTGGGCTCTGCACTGTCAGCATGGAGCCTGCTTGGGATTCTCTCTCCCTCTTTTTCTATTCCACCTCTGCTCTCGTGCTCTCTCTCTCAGAGTAAACAAATACACCTTAAAAAAAAATACAGAGAGGCTGAACATTTACACAAAAGAAGTCTGCAGAATAACATGTACAAAAGGCTTGACGTTTGTAAGTACATTTGTTTACTTGACAGGTGCCCAGCAAGAGGCAAAAAGATGCCCAAGGCCCTGCCCGCCGGCAAGGAGCCGCCCAGGGCAGGAGTGAGGCCAGCGACAAGGCCCCCGTACCGCGTGGGCGCTCCTGCCAGGCAGGGGCTCCGCGAGGCTGAGTCTGCGCTCTGTCCAATCGGGCCTCTCGGCACTTCGTGAGGCAGGGAAACGGCCGGCGCGTTTCTGCTGTCTCGTCAATAGTAGGAAACATCTCACTTTCATTCAGTTTTAAAAGGATGCTAATAAAGAAACACTGCTCGGGACTGAAAAGGGAAGACCGTCGCCACGATCTCCCGGCAGCCCACGGAGCCGGCCTCCAGCCAGCCCTGCACCGAGAGGCTGGCGCGGGAGGCCGCCTGCTCCCCCCGCGGGCTCCCTCCTACCCTGGGAAGTGCCAGGCGGCCGGCAGGCTGCCAACACCGTGCCGGCGCTGCTGCGGCACGCCGGGGCTTCCTTACCTGGCAGAGGGAGAACGTGGTAGACACGACCCCAATCAGGACGTTCAGCGCATCTTTCACCAGCTCACACTCCTGCACCAGGACGGGCTGTGGGGCCTGCAGGAGGCCGCCGCCCAGCACCTGCAGCTCCCCTTGGTGGAGCCGGCAGAACCTGTCGAAGGCGTCCCTTCCCGCCTCGGTGAGGTAGGGCTCCTCCTTGTGGCCGGGGGGGCTGTGGGGCAGACAGAGGAGGGGGCACTAAGCAGGCAAGGAGACACACGCACCTTAGCTGCACGAACAGGAGGCACGAGACAGTAAGAAACTCAAAACAGAAAGACCAGGTACGAACTGGAATGGGCAGCAAATGCCCCCACCCGCCCAGTGCCCAAGGGGCACACGGCGGTCCTCAGGGTGACAGTCACAACACATCTGCATGTTAAAAATAAGCACGATGTTCACGGCAGCATTATTCACAACCCAAGTGTCCACGGACAGATGAATGGGTAAACAAAACATGGCCTGTCCATAAACCGGGAGCTATCCGGACTTGGACAGGACGCTGTGGCACAGGCTACAACACGGAGGCCTCTGGAAGACACTACACTAAGTTACATGATCCAGGTACAAAACTATATCCTTAAAATGCTTAAGACGGCACGTGTCACGTCGGACATACTCTGCCCCCTCCCGTGGAAGGCGTGAACGAGCTCCCGGAAGGGCACCGGGCGGCCGGCAGGGGGCGCTCACGGCCCCCACCGCTCCAGGGTCACGGGCAGGCTGGAAGGTGGACGCCAGCCTCGCCCCTGCAGCAGGGTGCTGCCAGACTTCCCGCAGGCTTGCTCCTGGGAGGGCGCAGAGACCCGGGGCGGCAGGAGAGCGTGAGCGCCCCCTCCCGGCCTCCCCGGCGTGACTCCCGGAGCCTCCCGGACTCCCAGGGCCTCACAGGCAGGCCGGTCCGCACGCACGGGCTGCCTCTGGGCATCGGCAGCTTTGCCTCCACAGGCTCCTACGCCGGGAATTCAGGAGAGGCGTCTACATCATTCAGAAATAACCCAAAAAAACCCACCCTATTATCACTTTCTAAACATTCCTTTGAAAACCATCAACCCCTACTGAACACTAGGAAAGAACTTTTTAAAAATCCACTGAAAAAGTCATTTCTTAATAAAGAGAACTCATGGAATATAGGCCCTTTTAAAACTTTTCTTCTCGTTTTTAATAACCAGCCAGCTCTTCTCCTCTGGAACAAAAAAAGTATTTTTAGATCCAGCATATCAAAACCATATCAGAAAAAGGGTCATTTATTTCTCAAAGCCATCCCCATGGGGTGACAGCCCCAGCTACAGGACGTTCTGACGTCAGCTGTATGTCTGACCACCGGCCCGTTGTGACCCCGTCAGGCGTGATATACAAGGTCAGGAGCAATACATCTCAGAACCCGGTAAAATGAGAAATGCTTTTTAACTGACAGCGACAGCGCTCGGGACTGACTTCCCCTCGTTCAGCGAGTATGAGCCCGGCAGGGAGCAGCCGGGCGCACAAGCCCTCACAGGGCCGGTGCTGGGGATGGAAGGAACGGGGAGGCACCGGCCTGGGACCCAGGGCCAGGGAGGGGACAAGAGGCCCTGGGAGCAGGGAGAAGAGGGGTCAGTGCGAGCACAGCCGGGGCGGGAGGACCCCGCGGGAGGGCCGACCCTTGTCCCACACCAGCGGCCGGGGTGCAGGCAGAGCCACCGTGTGCTGGCAGGCGGCACGAGCTGTGTGGGGGGTGAGAGGGAGGGGCAGGAGGAGGCAGAGAGGCCGGCCCTGAGGCATCCAGATGCGGCAGGTGGGGTGTGGCCAGACCAGGTGGACATCAGCCCTCACCTCCTCGGGGAGAAAAAAGCATGGGAAAGGAAAAACCTCTCAAGCTTCAAAGTCCTTCTAAACGCTCCTCCGGGGAGTCCCTCCGGACAGGCCCGTGCCGAGAGTGCTGTCCCTTTCCCCACCCCCCCAGCGGCTCCCGCCCCCAGCCCTTCCAGGGCTGGCCTCGGCACTGCCGTGGCCACGCGCGCCCCCTTCAGGAATTCCAAGCACAGGGGGAAAAGCGCATGAAGGGAAACACCAGATTCACCCTGTCCCCCACGGGGAACTCAGCCCTTAACATAAAGAAACCACGTCCCCCCGAACGGGTGGCAGCCACAGAGCAACGGCGGAGGGGGCCCAGTAGCGGGAGGGCGGCCCAGGGTGAGGCCCAAAGGAGAGGTCCTCCAGGGTCTCAGAGGACAGGTCACCGTCCTAGGGCTGTGCGGGGACACAGGTCACCATCCTAGGGCTGTCGGGGACACAGGTCACCGTCCTAGGGCTGTCGGGGAACAAGCAGCTCTGCTTCCGGATGGGCAGACCTTTCCTTACTGCCCACTCGTCAGAACTCAGGCTAGGAATCCAGCAGATGCCTGGGATCCAAACTGAAACAAGGTCACGAGATTTGCCAGATGAGCTGGAGCAGAAGGCCTCTGGGGTCAGGGGGTCAGCAGGTCAGGAGGTCAGGGGTCAGCGGGATCACGTCCCCACCAGCCAGGGATGGCCCGAGGGTCTCCCTGAAGAAGCCACCCATGGTGCGCTGAGGGGACAGACTCATGACCTGGGAGCACGGCCACAGCCGCCCTCACGGGGAAGACCACTGTGGCCCTTCAGGGGACAGCACGGAGATCGCGTGCATTCAGAATAGGGGTGGGGAAGGAGACTCGTGTGATCTCCTAAACGGTGACCTGCAAGAGCAGGAGCTAGTAAACGAGACACCACTAAGCAGATACTCGCAAGAGAGCGGGCTACCTCATCGGCCCAGCCTCGACACTCTCGAGGGCCAAGGGGCAGCGCCTGGACTCACTGTGCGCACGCAAGACAGGCCTGAAGCCCCAACAGGAAGCTGCAGGACGGGGACGACCACACGACCACCAACGCCGGTGGCACTGAGCCAAGCAGGGAGCCGGCCGCTGCGGGAGGAACCCGCCGCGGGGCAGACGGCCGCCCAGCAGGAGCAGCGCCCGAACACAACCAGCACCTAGCTGTCCCTCCGCGAGCCCGCGGCCGTCCTCGTGACCCGCCGGAGCCCAGGGCTGCATCAGAAGGCCCTCGCCGCCCTGCTGGCCCCAACTCTTGCACTCGCTGCTCCCCAAACTGGCATTCCACAGAACCGCCAGCAGATGACATGAGACAAGAGAGTGCCAGGGGTAACTCCTGGGAAATGTGTGTCCCCTGTCCCCATCCTGGCAGGACTCTGAGAGGTCCTGAGGGCAGGGGCCTCTGGAGCAGAGATGCTGGCCAAGTCAGGGCAGCACTGCGCGAGCCGAACTTCTCAGCCAGACAGCAGCGCCACCAGCCCCAGCTGTGAAGACGGGTGCGCACGAAGAACGCTCCCTCACGGGCACCCTGTGCCCGGGGAGCATTTCTTCCTGGCCCTGACCACCCGCCAGGCTGCCCTCGACACCTGTGACAGGGCGCCTCCACGGTAAGGACGCAACTCCGCTGCCAGCAGGCGGTCCGACTCGCGGGAGTCACTGGCACCGGGCAACCTCTGTGAAGCCGGCAAGTCCTTCCCTCCGTGTCGCTCTCACCTCCCGTGACCCGGGCAATCCTATAAATTAGCCCGACTGAAACTTCTAGGCTCCTAATCCCATCGGAGCCCACCACAGAGGCCATGCCCACACGTGGCGGGTGGGGGTGGGGGGTGCATTTCCCGGCAAAAGCGCACGTACCATCCAACTTGCTCCCAGCACCTCCGCTTGCTGGCCTCGTAGGTGAGCACGGCGTCCCACAGGTCGATGTCCGGGGTCATGCCTGGTTCAGACTGGGAGTCAGGAGTCAAATTAGATGCTGACTGGAACCCTTCATCTTCCGACTGATCCACACTCTGAGGAACCTGGAGACCACAGGAAAGAAGGAAGGAAACACCACGTGTGCCTTTAGGTCTAAATTCCAGACAAGTGTGATCACAATCCCAGGACTTTTCCATACACTTCCAGTTACTAATGACAAGAAATACCTAGGGGAATGTTTCCTCTATTTTTCCCAAGCACGTAGGTACCACACAACGTTTTCACGCTTAGTGACTCAGTTAAAGGATTAAATTAATTTATTATCAATTTCCAGGGACAACTGGGTGGCTCGGTCGGTTGGTTAAGCATCCAACTTTAGCTCAGGTCACGGTCTCGCAGTTCCAGAGTTTGAGCCCTGCGGCCGGCTCTGTGCTGCTTTGCTCCCCTGTTCATGCGCTCTCTCTCAAAAATAAATAAACGTTGGAGACAGCGACAGAGCACGAGCAGGGGAGGGGCACAGAGAGACAGAGAATCTGAAGCAGGCTCCAGGCTCCGAGCTGTCAGCCCAGCACAGGCGTCCTTGCCCACCAAGCCGAAGCCCCCTCCAGCAGCCCCGCCTCACCACGGCTCAGCCACCAGGTGAGCGGGACGGGAGAACTCTCCTACCTTTACCGTGACCCAGGGAAGGTCAAAGAGGCATTTCCAAATGCCCCTGGCGCTGGAAGCAGGAGAGCGAACACTCTACCTTAATGGCCAGTCCAGACAGGTCCGCGCTGTCGGGCATGGGGGGCAGGTCCAGCCGGACATCCATGTCGTATGTTCGGCTGTGCACAAGGGCACCGAAAAGCGAGACCCGGGTGTCTCTCTCAAACCTGTCGCCATAGGGGTCACCATATGAGAAGAGCCCAACCGTGGGCAGGCCAGTGCCTGGGGCCGCGTCCATCACCTGAAGCGCCTTCCGGACCATGTCCTGACACAAATACTCCTCTCTGGAGACCCAAGACTGGGCGTCCATCTCAAACGCACTCAGGTCGTAGCAGTCATAGCCGCCGTGGGGCACGTTTCTCCCAACGTGCCTGTTGTTAAAGAAGTAGTCCCGCTTGCGCTGCAGAACCCGAGGGGGCCCACTGCCCGCCAGCCGGACCAGGAGGTCCAAAACAGACCCCACCTCCGCCAGCGGGCAGCCAGGGGCTGCTTGGAGCCCCTCCACCAGCTCCTCCAAACGGTCGGCCTCGGGGCCGAGACCGCCCGCTCTCAGGTCGAAGGACAGCAGGAGGACCCTGTTCTTCACCGGCAGTTTCGAGACGTCGGGCTGCAGCTTGTGAGTCTCCTCTTGAAACAGATTTGTGAAAAGGGCGTTGTAGGCCACCTTCTTGAGGCTCTGCTTGGCCCTCTTGCGGCTCCCGCCGCGCCGGCCCAGGCGCGCCTTCGCCGCGGGCAGGAGGGCCTCGCACAGGTCGTCGAACAGCTGGGGGACGCTGGCCGTGGCGCCCCCGGCGCCGCTCCAGGCCCCGGGGCGGGAAGGCATCCCGGCGGCGGGAGCCGGGGCTGAACGCCAGGCGGCTCCCTAAACCCACACCCGGAGGCTCACCGCCGGCATTCTCAGGCGGTGGCGCCGGCGCGGCAGCGCTCCCGTCCGGCAGCGTGACGAAGCCCGGGAGGCCGCGCCAGGGCCGGGCACAGGGCCCGCGGGCGTGGGGCTGGCGGCCCAAGGGTCCCCAACAGGGGCCACACCGCGCGAACAGACGGCGCTTCCACTCCCGCCACCGCCGCCCCCCGCGCGGCGTCACCGCCCCGCGACCCCGCGACCCCGCAAGCCCGCTGGAGCCGGCGCGCCGGAATTGCGTCACCGGGAGGGGCGGTGCAGACCTGGGGTCGCGGCGGGCAGGGTACTTCCGGCCGGGAACCCGGCGGCCCCGGTGGGGAAACTGAGGCCCGCCGCGGGCTAAATAAAGGAGGCGAGTGAGGTTAGGAAGGGCCTGGGACCGACGTGTCCCCGCGCGGCGCGCTGCGGTGCGGAACGGCCCGCACTCCCGGCCTCCCCTCCGCGAAGCCCCGCCCTCTGTGGGCGCGCCTGTGGCTTGCCGTGGCCACTCTTCCCGAAGAAGCCCAGCCTTGTTGGCCAGTAGCTTTCATGTTTGAAGGTCAACGTTGCTCGGTGACCCGGAGTCCCGAGAAGACCCCCGGCCACTAGCTCGGAGCTGGCGAGCGGACACGCGAGAACCACGGGCCCCGGAGCGCCCGGCCCGGTCGCTCCCCCTGGAGCCAGAGGGGGCGTTCGCTCGGCACTCGGCGTCTGTGGGAGGGCCGTCGGGGAGCCCTCTTCTCAGAGCTGGAAGGTTCGGGAAGCTGTTTGAAAGGGCCTGGAGCCCGCGGCTAGGGAAGAATTCCCCAGGCTGCTTTGGTGCAGAAAGGTGATTTTATTAAAGCACCGGGAAAGGACCCCTGGGCGGGAAGAGCTGGGCTGGACTGGTTACACACTATGGACTGGCGGAGGTAAAGGCACCAGGGAGTCTTCTGGAATCTAAAATTACCTGTTTGCCTCGTCTAGAAATTGTATTTTGCAAACAGAAATACAAAAAAGCTTCTGCGCCTGGGGAGGCAGCCCACTCACCTCCCTGCCTCCCAGCGCCTCTTTTCCACCACCCGGTCTTGTTTCAGAACATGAGGCAGCTGCCCTGTGTTCAAGTCCCGCCTTCTGCACCACCCCCACCGCCTGCACTCCCTCAGTTTCCCCACTGATTCTCTCAACGAGCTCCCCTGTTCCTCCAAACCACCCGCAACTCCTTCCTGTCCTAAAACTATCAAAACCTGCACCTTTGAAGTCTTCTGAGGATCCAGATAGACCCCAGATTTCTTACACTGCCTGGAATAGGCTGACTTGCAAGTTTCCTAAAGTGACTGAGGACCCTGGTCCTCAGGTTTACTGAAGAATTTAACAAGTGACTCAAGATTACCAACCTGGTTTCTCAGATTTGGGTCAGTGAGTCCGTATGGCTCTCTGGTGAGGGCAGGCCCCTGGGTAAACTAGCCCCATGGGTCCATTCTGAAAGGGATTTGGAGAAACCGACTCCTCATGTTGGGCAAGATGCTAGAACATTCACTGGAAATCTCTACAGAACAATGACAGGGGCTTTTCCCAAGGCCTTTGCGGTGGGAGCAAGTTTCGGGCTTACACACAAAAGCTAGGTGACTCGTTCATGGCTACAGCAACTCCAAGTTGTTTTCAAACAAAATTCTGGTCTTCCTTTAAAATTTTTTAATGTTTATTCATTTTGAGAGACAGAGTGTGAGCAGGGGAGGGGCAGAGAGAGGGGGAGACACAGAATCCGGAGCAGGTTCCAGGCTCTGAGCTGTCAGCCTCCAACTCCTGAACCATGAGATCATGGCCCGGGCCAAAATCGGATACTTAACCGACCGAGCCCCCAGGTGTCCCTGGTCTTCCTTCAGGTGTTGAATCCACCTGGAGGCATTTAACTGTTCGTTAACAGGCTGAACCAGGCTTTTCT
The DNA here is from genome assembly GCA_004023785.1 of Mungos mungo. NCBI lineage: Eukaryota > Metazoa > Chordata > Mammalia > Carnivora > Herpestidae > Mungos > Mungos mungo. The sequence goes on along the minus strand of PISW01003802.1, from coordinate 87,870 downwards.
CCCAGGCGAGGGGCACCTGGCTGCTCACTTAGTGGGGTGAGCGACCCTTGATCTCAGGATTGTGAGTTCAAGCCCCACACTGGGTGTAGAGATTACCTAAAATTAAAATCTTAAAAAAACGAGGAGCTGGGGAACCAGGCTGGAACGGGAAACTGTGGCCAGTCCAGATTTAGCTATTTTGGCAAACTCACTCACTTGCATCCTAGATGAGTCACCTAAAAGCAAAGCCACTAAAATTCTAAATTTTCAACTCCGGGAAATGAAGCCCCTGAGCAAAAACCAAAGCCTAGTTTCTGTGTTCTTGCAGAGCACGGGGCGCTGCGGAAATGCGTGTCACGGACAGCAGTGCTTCCAGGCCCCCGCCATCTTTCCAGTGCCCCAGTTCCCACCCGCGGGGCTCACGGAGCCGGCACAGCCCCCCCTTGTCATCAGCTCAGAGGAACCCCGGTCCGGGCCAGGACCAAACAGGGCTGCACTGGTGCCACCCAGCCCCCTGCTGCGAAGCGGCCCTGCCCTGGCCCGTTCGGACAGGAGGGTCTCCAAGAACCCTCAACAGCTGTTTCCGAACCCGTCCTCCCCTCTCTGCGGGCGCTTCTGGAGACGCTTTTCGCCTCGGTTCCCTGCCCTACTCGCCTACTGGGCTGAGATTTCTCAGAAAAATAGGACAGAATTCATTTAAAAGGGAGGAAATAATTCTAGAATTTGACAGTAGTAAACAAAATAGCCAATCAGGGGAGGGGTGCCTTGGTGGCTCCGTCAGGTAAGTGTACGGCTCTTGGTCTCAGCTCAGGTCATGGTCTCACGGTTCGTGGGTTCAACGGATTTTGCACTGGCAGCGTGGAGCCTGCTTGGGGTTCGTTCTCTCTCTCCCTCCCTCTAGATTCTCTCTCCCCGTCCCCTCACTTTACCCCTCCCCCACTCTCACTGTCTCTGCCTCAAAATAAACTTTTTTTAAAAAGTCATTATTAAAAAAATTTTTTTCTCAAGTCAGTGCAGCGTGTAACTCTTGGTCTCAGGGTTGAGTTCGAGCCCCACATCAGGCTCTGTGCTGACAGCTCAGAGCCTAGAGCCTGCTTCGGATTCTGTGTCTCCCTCTCTCTTTCCCTCCCCGACTCGCACTTTGTCGCTCACTCTCTCAAAAATAAATAAACATTAAAAAAAATAAAAGAGGGGCGCCTGGGTGGCTCAGTTGGTTGAGCGTCTGGCTTCAGCTCAGGTCATGATCTCATAGTTCGTGGGTTCAAGCCCTGCATCAGGCTCTGTACTGACAGCAGCCTAGAGCCTGCTTCGGATTCTGTGTCTCCCTCTCTCTTTCCCTCCCCTACTCGCACTTGGTCACTCACTCTCTCAAAAATAAATAAACGTTAAAAAAAATAAAAGAGGGGCGCCTGGGTGGCTCAGTTGGATGAGCGTCTGGCTTCAGCTCAGGTCATGATCTCATAGTTCGTGGGTTCAAGCCCTGCATCAGGCTCTGTACTGACAGCTTGGAGCCTGGAGCCTGCTTCGGATTCTGTCTCCCTCTCTCTCTGACCCTCCCCTGCTTACGCTGTCTCTCTCTGTCTCTCAAAAATTAATAAAAAGCATTAAAAAAATAAAAAATAAAACCAGTAGCCAAACCTCTGTTATGGGTCCCAAGTATGTTCTCCCAAATGATAATTTTGGAATACTGACCAGAGACGCCCGAACAATTGGCCCTAGAAAAGGAAACATGATATTGGGGATTTAACGATCACCGGTTTGATAGAAAGGAGCTCTGGTTTGGACCAGTAGCAACCTGGCCCTGCTGGAGATTCTAGAATCCCCACCGCTCACCACAGCACATGCATCAAACCACTGCTACCGGCAAAATGACAGTGTTCAGGGGCACCTGGTTGGTTCGATTGGTAGAGCATCCGACTCTCGATCCCAGAGTCCAGTTTAAGCCCCATGTTGGGTGGAGAGATTACTTAAATAAAAAGATCATAACTTGAACAAAAAGATCGTGTTCACGAACCAGTACTGGTGGATTGGTGGGGGAATAACAAGGCCACGCAAAGTGCCTGGCTCGCTCGCCCACCTGTCCAAAGCACCCTCCCGGAAAACCTGCTCACGCAGCTGGACCTCACAGCGTCCTGTCTCGTGGATATAAATGTTTCCTTCACGGTTTGGAGGGTTTCTCACTGGGCCGAAGCTTTCTCTTCCAGACAGGCCAGTGCTGCTTCTGTGGCTAAAATTCTGTTAGCAAAGATTATCCCAACCCCGGGGAACCCCTCTTGAGCCTCACAGTCGGCGAACTCCTTTTGCAGGTGCTCTGGGAGGTCTGCACTGCTCGGAGGACTCGCACTTCCTCGCGCGTCACGTCCTCAGTCCCAGCGGCAGTCCGCGCTACCAGCACCTTGGGGCCTCCGCTGGCAAAGTCTGCAGACCTTCCGGACACCTCGGCTGAAAGCCTTGCCGTTGGTCCTTCTCAGCCTCGCTGCCACCCCCCGGGAGCTCTGGAGTCCCACCCTTCGAGATTTCCAGGACGTGCGGTGACTGCACTTGGCTCCTGCCTCCTCGGACTTACAGTTAATGGAAGGAGATCGACTTTGACACTGTCCAGGCCTCGTTTGGCTGCTACTGCAAGTAACCATGCTGGGGCGCCTGGGTGGCTGTCAGTTCAGTGCCCGACTTCGGCTCAGGTCATGATTTAACAGTTCGAGGGTTTGAGCCCCGCATCGCGCTCTGTGCTGACAGCTCAGAGCCTGGAGCCTGCTTCAGATTCTGTGTCTCCCTCTCTCTCTGCCCCTCCCCCACTCACACTCTGTCTCTGTCTCTCAAAAATAGATAAACATTGCAATCCCTGTCAAAATAACACCAGCATTCTTCACAGAGCTAAATCACAAATCCTAAAATTTGTATGGAACCAGAAAAGACCCCGAATAGCCAAAGTAATCTTGAAAAAGAAAACCAAAGCTGGAGGCATCACAATTCCGGACTTCAAGCTGCATTACAAACCTGTCATCATCAAGACAGTGGGGTGCTGGCACAAAAACAAACACTCAGATCAATGGAACAGAACCCAGAACCCAGAAATGGCCCCACAAACGTATGGCCAACTATAACAAAGCAGGAAAGAGTATCCACTGGAATAAAGACAATCTCTTTAGCAAATGGTGCTGGGAAAACTGGACAGCAACACGTGGAAGAATGAACCTGGACCACTTTCTTACACCGTACACAAAAATAATCCTCTAAATGGATGAAAGACCTAAACGTAAGACAGGAAGCCATCAATCAAAATCCTAGAGGAGAAAGCGGGCAACCACCTCTTTGATGTGGGCCACAGCAACTCCTTACTCAACAGTCTCCAGAGATAAGGGAAACAAAAGCAAAAGTGAACTGTTGGGACCTCATCAAGATAAAAAGCTTCTACACAGCAAAGAAAACAATCAGAAAAACTAAAAGGCAACAGAAGGAATGGAAGATATTTGTAAATGACAATCAGATAAAGGGCCAGGATCCAAAATCTATAAAGAACTTATCAAACACAACACCCCAAAGAACAAATAATCCAGTGAAGAAATGGGAAAAAGACATGAGGAGACGCTTTTCCAAAGACATCCCCATGGCTAACAGACACACGAAAAGATGCTCCCCATCACTCATCATCAGGGAAATACAGACCCAAACCACAGTGAGTCACCACCTCGCGTCCATCAGAACGGCTGACATCAACAACCCGGGCAACAGCAGAGGTCGGCGAGGGTGCAGAGAGAGAGGACCTCTTTTGCACGGCTGCTGGGAATGCAGACTGGCGCAGCTGCTCTGGAAAACAGTGTGGAGGTTCCTAAAAAATTAAAAACAGAACTACCCTAGGACCCAGCAGTTGCACTACTAGGTATTTATCTAAACGATACAGGGGTGCTGTTTCGAAGGGACACGTGCACCCCAGTGTTCATAGCAGCGCTGTCGACTGTAGCCAAAGTATGGAGAGAGCGCAAATGTCCATCGATGGATGAATGGATAAAGAAGATGTGGTGTGCATATACACAATGGAATATTACTTGGCAATCAAAAAATGAAATCTTGCCATTTGCAACTACGTGGATGGGAGTAAAGGGTAGCCTGCTAAGCAATATTAGAGGAAGACAAATGTCACATGACTTCACTCATATGAGGAGTTTAAGATACAAAACAGATGAAAAGAAGGGAAGGGAAGCAAAAGTAATACAAAAACAGGGAGGGAACAAAGCATAAGAGGTTTCTAAATACAGAGAACAAACAGAGGGTTGCTGGAGGGGCTGTGGGAGAGGGCCACGAGAGCAGAAGGCATCCGGGTTGCTGGGCTTGCCTCCACAGGGAGAATTTTTCTCCCCTGAATCAGAGTACGTGCGGAGAAACCCCTCCAGTTGGCTACTTTGTAGACCCAAGGGTCCTGGTTTAGAACCATCGTTCGGTTTGGGGTTGTTAATGTCACTTCTTCTATGTTGTACAGTTATTTTTGGTTTTGTATGTTGTTGCCCGTCAAACTTTTGTAAAAATGATGTGGAGGAAATGATCTCCAATATTTATAACCTTGAGAAGAGAGAGACTTTAGATGGGAAGTACCTGGCCTTCTGACCTTCTTCTTACTGAAATGTGGCCTTAAGTGGTTTCCATCTGGGACACACTTCCCTCCAATGTGGAATGTGACAATAGGAAAGGCCCTTCCTACCACCAACAGACAAAACCCCGATGTGTGGAAAACCGGACTCTTTATCAGTGATGCTTTCAAAGAAAGGTCTTGAGCCAAAGCGGGGAAAGTGTGAAAATGAATAAAGAAAACCTCACTGGTGTGGGCTTGGGACGCCAGGACAGAAGCTGCACCACTCCAGCTGATCGCAGGAGGGATCGTCAATTCCAGACCCAACAGAAGAACCAGCAGGAACGAATCCTCAGAATCCTCATCATCCGTCTCCAAAGGATACTCATTCAAAGCAACCCCGCCCCCTCCCTCCTCCTTTTCGATAAAATAACGTTCTTCGCTAGTTACACCTGTCTGTGGCTTTGCCATAGTCTACTTGTTCTGAATTGCAATTCTGTGCTATTCCTAATTAAACCCATTTTTGCTGGCAAAATAACTTTTATTTGTTAAGGTTAACCAGCACGCAGGAAGTGAGAACGGAGCCGTCTGTGCAGAGGCGGACTGCTGGAGGGGGGCTCCGGGTCACTGCCGCGGACATCACGCCCTGAGCCAGCGCCCTGGACAGCTCTGTAGCCTGGCCGTGTGGGCAGAGGCCTCCGGCAGCGGTGCACATGTGAGCGTTTAGAGCCGGCTCCTGGGGGACTAGTGTGCGGAGTCACCTCCAGAGTCCAAACGCTCCCACCCTGGCAGGTTTCAGGCCAGCAGGTCACAGCACTCGAGGAGCTGGGAAGAGGTGTACGGTCAGCTTGTCGCTGCAGTGAGCTGGCTCAGGGACGGGACGTCCCTCTCCCCACTAAGACAGGGGTGTCCCCCTGGACCCAGCATTCAGCCTAGGCCACGCCCCCAGCCTCACCGGCCACCTGCAGCATCTTCCACTCCGCTTCCAGCTGTCCCCTCAAGTAGATCAGGGCCTGCACGTCCTCTGGGGAGGCCATGGAGAAGGGACCCAGGCTGGGGGGCGCCTCTCCCTGCAACACCTGGGCCAGGACCCCTGCAAGCTGGGATGTGGATTCCTGGGCCGGGAGCAGAGGTGAAGCAGCAAGTTGCTGGTCTCTCCCCGCCTCCCCCCACAGCACGTCTGCCCACTGTCCCACTCACCTGCTCCACCAGGACCAAGACGCGGCCCCCCACCGGCCCCTGTAGCAGAGCAGTCAGGAGTGCGGCTTGGGGGGCCTGGAGGCCGTGGCCTGGCCCCAGCGCCACCAGCACCAGGTCAGGCTGGAAGCCATAGGCCAGGGGCAGCACGAGGGCCAGGAGGCAGGTCACAAACCCACCGGTTGTCTGCGTGAAGGACGGCAGCCAGGGTCAGCCCGCCTCCCAGTCTCAGGGGCGCAGCCACACCAACCGTCCCCCCAGGAAGGGCAGGTGAAGGCGAGGGGCCGGCCCTGTGACACCACCGCTCACCCCTGGCAGCGGCACGGAGACCTGTAACGCGGACGGGGCAGACGCCTCCTTGCCTCTGACGTTCAGCCACAGATTCCTCCTTCCAGGGAAGAGTGCGCACGTGCGCGTGGGTGTGAGCTGCTGCTCGCCCTCCAGAGCCCGGAACGCAGAAGGGGAGGTGGAGGAGAGCTTGGGGGCTCTCCCAGGGAGACCCTCCCAGGGACTCCTCTGCCACACCCCAGCTGTCCCCCATGGGAACCCAGGACTGAGCGCCCACCCACACAGGCCTGGTTGTACACAGGACCCAAGAGTCATACCCGTCATGGGCAAGGTCTGCGGGTCGATCCAGCTGTCCCACAGCCACACAGAGCAGCCTGGAGGAAAAGTTGGCCCCGGGACAGATCACACTCACCCAGTCTACAGTCCGGTCCCAGAGCCCTTCCCACGCAGCGGAGCAGTGGTTGGGCAGGGCAGGGGTGCCCACAGGCCATGCCCTGAAGGCTCAGGCCATCCAGGGGAGGCTCACCTCCGAGCTCCATGGGACAAGCCTTCCCGAATGGCCACATCCAGGGTGGCAGCGGGCGCTGGGGTTGCTGCAATGCCACCGCTCACCTGTGGGGGCAACGACGGACACGCAGGGCAACTCCCAATCGAGTAAACACATCCATCCCTTGTCTGGGGCCCCGTCTATGTCGCTGCCACCTGTGAGATGCTTAAAACGAACGTATGACATCCCCTTCACCTCTCTGTCAAAGAGTACTCAGTTGGGAAGACTGAGTGAGCCTGAACTCATGACCCTGTCCCTAAGGACTGTTCTGGAAAGGGTCCAGGCACAAGGTAACTCCTATGCATGTGGTTCTGCACCACCCAGCATTCCCCTGGACGAGCCATCTATTACGGGCGAGTCCTGGGCCCTGGGCCCTGCCCCCAGCTCCATGGCCACCCTCGGCCCATCCCACCTGCACCCACCTGCCCATCCAGGATCCCATTCAAGAGGTGCAGGACCTTCCCAAGTGCAGTGAGAGCCTCGTCCTGGACCAGGGCCTTGTGTGCCCTGTGGTGGAGAGCCAGAGGGACACATGGACGAGGAGTGACAGACCGAGGCACGTGTGCACACACAGCCCCATCCCTCTCCCCAAGCCCACTCTGCCCACCTGGCCCAGGCCCGTGTCTCCTCCCATGGGGCTGACCCCTCCTGACGGAGGACATCAGGGGGGAGGACCAGGGAGACGTCCGGCGCAGTCAGGGCGACAGCCGTGCGGACGGGCGGTGTGGGGTGGAGGTGCAGCTGGTCCAGGAGGGAACTCAGTGCGGCCGAAGCCTGGGCCTCTGCTGCCTTGGATTTGGGTCCCCCAGGCGATTCGGATGAGGCTCTTCCCCCTGGGGAGCAGGTGCTGGGACTCATGGGGGCCGACCCTAGGGGGTAGTTGAGGGTCAAGGCCACTGTGTGGGAACCCAGGATGCAACCCTACATCCCAGCTTGGGCCACCCTGACCTTGCTGCTGGAGGCTCTTCCAGTGAGGGGCCTGGGCGGCCCGGACCCTCTGGATGGACTCCAGGGCACTGTGGGGAGAAGCAGGAGCAGTAAGGCCTGGCCTCGTACCCCAGCCCTTCCCACCCTCGTGGCCCCGAACCTGCGATGCGGCTCCATGGGCCCCGACAGGGGCAGGGCAGGGTCACCCAGCAGCGCCTTCACCACCATGCACACGGACAGGGACAGTGACTCCAGGTGGTAGCCACCCTGGGAGAAGGGAGAAGGGCAGAGATGTGACGGGGCCAGGGTGTCACTGGGGTGGGGCGTCACCATCCCAGGCAGGACACCCTGTCCTGTACAGCAGGCCGCCTGACGGCACCCCCGCATCTGACCAGTGAGCCCTCCCGGCCGTCACAGTCACCTCCAGCACAGCACAGACTCGGCCACCGGCCAGCACCTGCAGCAGCTGTGTGAGGTGGGCGAAGCACTCCGGTGTGGCCCGCATCTGCCCCTGGGACCAGAGCCGAGCATGGTGGGGGCCTGGCCCCAGGACCCCGGGGGCCCTCCCCAGCCAGGCCAGGCCCTCACCTCGGGGTCCCCAATCGCGGAGTCAAATCCTGCTGAGATGAGCACCAGCTCAGGGTCAAACTGTGGGCAGGGCCATTCATGGACAGGCAGGAAAGAGACCAGAGCAGGGGTGAAGGAAGCCCCTCCAGACAGCAGTCCCCGGAATCTGGAGGGTTCCCTCCTGATATGGTGGGGAGTGGGGGGTACTCTGGAAACAGAACTGCCTTCCCCCGCTCCTGCCATCAAGACCACGCCAGCCCCCCGTGCAGTTACCTCGAAGGCCACGGGGAGCAGCACATGCAGGAAGGCGGCCACGTAGTCAGCATTTCCCATCCCAACCTGTCACCATGGGGCATCAGTGCTGGGCCCTGTGGCAGAGGGCTATGGGGTCTTCATCCCTGGGGCCCAGACTCTGGGGGTGACCCTGGAAGGATGCCCTGGACTCCGTTCAGGAGGCCCAGGGCTGTGGGGCAAGGGATGAGGCTTGGGTGAGGGGCTCTGGGTAGGCGGCTGGCATGAGGGACAGGCACCTGGTTCCAGGGCAGATTGACAATGAAGCCACGGCCCTGCCCCTGCCCAACAGCATCTGCATCTGATTCTTGAAGGTAGGGCCAAAAGCGCCCATGCTCATAGCGGTGCCAGGAGAAGTAAAGGACGCTGTGGACAACCAGCCAAGACCAGGGGTCAAGGTCTTGGCCCCATGGCTCCCAGCAAGGGGTCTCAGGGAAAGGTCGCATCCCCAGCTCACCTGGGGTCATCCTCAAAGATATACTGGATGCCCTGACCATGATGGATGTCCCAGTCGACGATGAGGATCCTGGAGACAGGGAGTGCAGAGGTCACTGAGCGGCAGAGCCTCTGACCTTGGGGCCAGGAGCCCGCCCCAGGACGACAAGGGGCTGGATGTGGTGTCTCAGCAGCCCGCGCCACCACCCTCCTGTCCAGCCTGGGCCCCCGCCCCGCAGCCAGCCCAGTATGCACCTGTGCAGCCCATGTCTCTGCTTGGCGTACTGCGCTGCTATGGCCACATTGTTGAACACACAGAATCCATTGGCAGCGGCTCTCTGGCTGTGGTGCCCAGGAGGTCTGCGGGTGAAAATTGGGTGTGGGACACATCGGGGTCGGCCCGTGCCCTCACAGGGCCACCCACAGATGGGAGTGACCCAGGAAGGGGTCAGCTCTCACCTCACCAGGGCCAGCCCATTGCGCACAGCCCCCGTCAGCACGGCGTCCACCAGCTGCAGTGCAGCCCCCACGGCCAGCCGGGCACAGTGGAAGGTGCTCTGTGGGGGCAGGGGTGCAAGTGAGCCCCCGCCCACCGCACCTCACAGGCTCTGCCCAGGCCCCTACCAGGTGCCAGCAGCAGCAGCCAGCAGGACCTGCCGGCCATCTGCATATTCGTGAACGTGGGGATGTTGGCCAGGGAAAGCAAGCACAGGCATATGAACGTGCATTTGGAGAGGTGGCATGTCCCCAGGGCGCACCGGATGGAAGTAGACAGCGTCATATTGTCCAGACAGTGCCTGTAGTTCCCTGGTGTCCAAGGTCTGGGTTCCTCGCAACAGGGACACATACTCTGGGCTGCAGGGGGACAGGCAGGCGAGGCAGGGTCACCAGCAGGAAGAGGAAGAGAGAGGGGCTGTACCCCTGGGGGCACTGCCCACCTCACTGTTCTGTCGCCTCCCCCACCCAATGATGGAACTGAGGCACGTCGGGTAGATGCTCTGTTTTCATGATGCTGGCAGGCCAGGTGGCCTCAGGGCCTCGCTGGCCTCCTCTGCGGCACGTGGCTCCCCAGGGTCTGACCTGTGCACCAGGCCCAGCTCTGCCTCGGAGGCCTCCCGGGCTGCCAACCGTAGACACCTCTGCTCCAGGCCCTCCTGCTGCAGGCGCTCCAGGGCTGTGGTCAGGCGCTCCGGACACTCGATCTCACACTCAGGGCTGAGCGGACACAGAACTCAGAGTCCAGAGCCTCCTCCCCACCCTCCCACCTCTGCCAGCTCACACTTACTCTTCCCAGAGCAGCCGAGCCACTGTCATGTCCTCGTGGTGCACTAGTGCAGTCCTCATGGCCACCCCTGGCTGGGTAGGTGAGTGCACGCCTGTCCCCTCCTTGCAGCCCCGGGAAGCTGGGCCGGTGGGCACGGAGCCTGGGCAGGAACACGCAGAATGCAGGCACGGAAGTAGGCCGACAGGTTGGCTCCCAGGGCCAGATTTCCCGCTTCTTCAGACTCCGACCCAGCGCCCAAAACCCCGCCCCGACGCGCGGCCTGTCGGGAGCTGGGCTGGCAGGCCGCCAGGGGCCCCCGAGTCGCGCTGCCGGGCCCCTCCTCCTCCGCGCTCCGGCTGCGGCCCCACCCCCCCACCTCCAGCCCGGAGCCGGATGAGGATCGCGGAGAGCCAGAGCCGGGTCGTGGGCCTCGGTCTCCCTCTAGAGGTGGAGGGGGCGGGTGAGGTCCAGGGTGCCCAGGAGCCCGCGGACAGCCCCAAATCTCCCCCGACCCAGCCTGATCGCGCAGGCCAAGGTGCCAAACGCGTCCTCGGCCCATCACGTGTTGCGCTGCCCTGGGGCACATCCGAGGGACCGCAGGGGCAAGTGGCACCCCGGCCTGGGCGGCGTCGAGGTGTAAAACAGGAGTGGCAGGGTCCGATTTAAGCTCCAGAAAGACCCTGGCCTAAGAGCAGACCAGTCGGAGGGTCGGTCAAGGGGCGGCAGAGCAACTAGACGGGAGCCGCGGAAGCGTGGGGCGAGGCAGGGCAGGAGGCAGTCCGGAGGGGAAGGTGTACAGAGGGTCTGGGCGAGGAATGAATGGATGCAGGCATGCATGCATGAATGAGGCCAGCAACCGAGCCAGACGGTCAGAGAGGAAAGTGGGAGCCAGGGGCCAGAAACAGAGGGGTCCTGGCAACAGAGCTCGAGTCCGGAGTCGGCGGGCTTCACGGAGGCGGCGTTCTGAAGGGGACGGGCCCTGGGGAACATAGGAGGCGGGGCCCTGGGCGGGAAAGCAGCCAATCCCGTTCGTGGGTGCCCCGGAAGTGCAGGAATGGATCCTACGGCGGGAAGGTTGCGGCCCGTGGCCTCATCGGGGTCCCCACCGTCCGGGGCAAGGGACCTGCCAGAGTCGGTCGCCGACAAGCTTCCAGAACCGGGAAGACTCCGATTGGGTCGTTTGGGATCAGGTGCCCGCCCCTCAGCCTATCACGGGGACTGTGGACTGGCGCACTCTGATTGGTCACCCTGGTCCACGTGGTCCCCGAGGCGGGGCCTGTGGCGCACTGCCCGTCCCGGATCGCTCGGAGCTGGGAGTCCAGACGAGGGTCGGTCCCAGGGGCACCGGAGAGCCCTTGAGCAGAGAAGGCCTGTGTCCCCGGTGGCAAGTCGGTTGGGCCAACTGTTCGCGTGTTCAGCCGAATTCCAGGCCAGAAGGAGGACGGCCTGGCTCTGCTTTGGGAGCACCTGCCCTGGGGACAGGTGGGAAGAACCAGAGCGGACGCAGGAGCCCTAGAGTGGCCCCTGACGCAGCGGTCGGCTCTCCGAGACGTCCACTGGCTGGCAGAGGGCTGCGCGCGCTCGCCGATGGCACTGGGGTGTGGACACCGGGGACGGGGCGGGGGGTGGGGGGCAGAAGGTTTCAAAAGACAACAGAACCCACTCACTTTCTGTGCCACAGGTGCCTCAAAGCGTCTAGAGTGACCCTTCCTCTCCAGGAACTTGGCCCTGGAGAGTGCAGGCACCTCAGACAGCGGGAACCGACCTCCAGGTTGGACCCTAACCGTCCCGGCCAGAGCGGGATCTGCCTCCAGAGTCTAAACCTTCAGAGGAAGTCCTCAGGAGGGGCGGGGACCAAGCCCTAACGCAGGGGCTTCAGGCTCTGGGCTCACTGTGGACCCGGCAGGAAGCGGGCGCGCCGGCAGTTACTGAGCAGAGGCTGAGGCTGCAGGGCCAGCTTCCATTCTCCTTGCCTGGCTGCAGCTCAGAAGCCTAACGGTGGAGATCCAGCCCAAGAATTAGGAAGGAAACCCAGAGTGGGATCTCTACAAAAGGGTTTATTTCCTTCCCGCCATGGGGGCATAGCACAGAGCCAATTTACATTCCAGGCTGGGGGTTCAGGAGAGCCCACACAAATGCCCCCCAGGAGAGACATCCCTGAGTAGGCACTCAGTGCCCTCCCTGTGCGTCTCTCTCAGCTCTATGAACTGGGCTTCAGCAGGGGCTGGGGCGGGCAGGGTCAGGCCAGGCACTGACCCAAGCCTCACCACCCCCACCCCCCACAGGCTCTGAGGCTTCTTGTTGCACCTGGGGGAGGGGGCCACTGCTCAGGGAGTCAGAGGCCAGTCCCAGGTCAGGTTGACATCCTGTCCGGAAGGTCCAGATGCCCCCCCCACCCCAGGTTAGGCTGAGGTGGGAGCCTTGAGAGCAGGGTAACAAGAGGCTTGGGGGACGGGGGCCATGGAACGAGGGGTCTCCTGGGAGGGAAAACCCCAGCCAAAGTCACAGTGATCATCAGGATCCCCTTCCAGGTGGAAGCCCATGCCAGGGTCCTCAAGGCCTCCTCCCCACCACTCTCGGGGCCCAGGGGTCTTCACAGCGCTGTCTCCTTGGACACCTTGGTCCCCAGCTGCCGGGGAGGCTTGAAGCTGAGCACTTCCTTATATGTGTCACCTGGGGGTGGAGCGAGGGAGACAGATCATCATGGGAGAAGGGGCCCCATCACCCTTCAGAATCTGCTCCTACAATTCACACCAAGGGCAGAAGCCAGTCACCCAGGAAGAACCCAGTGCCCAGCTCCCAGGTACCTGCCCTGACCAGCATTGTGTCCTGTGAGGGGCATCTTGGGGTGGGAGTAGGGACAGCTCCCAGGCCCAGAACACAGGCTGTTAGCCATTGACCGAAGGGCCCAGCCGGTCCCCAAAAGCATCAAAGTCAGAGTTCATTGCTAGAGGGCAAGCACCAAAAATGCCACTTCGTCCCAGGCCACGGCCAATCTCATGCCACCGTGTCCGTCCACAGGAACTACCCAAACCCACTGCCCCTGGAGGGGCCAGGCAGGCCCTGGCCCCAGAGCCTGCTGCAGGGAGCAGAGGCTGTCCTGGGAATGTAAACTAGCGCATCCACACAGTGGACACGCCTCAGTTTCTGGATCAAGAACATCCACAAAAACTTAAATGAGAAGAATTCCCGGCACCCACACATAGCATCTACCTTCCTTGCCTGGTGGTCCTGTTCCCTGAAATGTGCGCCCAGAGCGAGCCATCCCAAAGGAAGGGAGAAAGCCTGACTTGCTTCCCCTCTGACTGCAACGGGACAGGTTCTGGTCCGCCTGCCTCAGTGTCCCCACGCCCACCTGGCCAGTGGGACACCCGCCTGGGGCACTCTGGCACTGCAGAGCCCCGTTCAGGCGATCTGTGCTGTGCCCTGGCTGAGGCACGGTAGCATCTCACCCCTTGTGGTGCCTCCTAGGCCCTTCATCTGATCCTAACACAGGGTCAACCCTCACAGGGGAGGTCTGTGTGAAGCTGGCTGTTCCCAGGGAAACAGGGCGATGTGAGTTTGCATTCCTGACCAGGGGCTCGGCCACAAACAGGTCACGTGTTCCCCATGGTCTGGAGTAAAAGCAAAATCTCGTACCACAGTCGGTGTGGGTGGGAACCACAGAGAGGATTCTGTGGCCCGTGGTTTTCATGTTATCTTTTTTAGCATCAGCACACTTTCCTCAAACCAAATGAAACTTAAAAGCACAAAACAGCACAACTAAGGGCGGAGCCCGGTTGGGAATCACCAAGCACCCTGTGGCTCAAAGAATATGATTTAAGAACCACCGGTCCAGTCCCATCCCAACCCCCATGTGCAAAATCACCACCCTATGTCTGAGGCCGAGCCAAGCTGGGCCTGGGACACAGTGGCCACCACGTGCCATGGCCCCAACAGTGCTGACTGCTGCCCTGGGACATCCCAGCACTCTCCAGGCTGGTCCTGCAGCCACCAAGAGGAGGACAGCAAGCCCAGGCCTCGTTGCCTGCCATTCTGCAAAGCTACTTCCAGCACGGGGCTTTGGGACCACAGCAGAGGGAGGCCTGGGGACCTGGCAGGTGTCTCTGAGCCCAGCCTGAGGCTTAGTATGTGCTGGCAGGCCCTCCGGGATGAAGGGAAGGGCCCTTGGTGTAAGGCGACAGCCAGCCTGGCAGTGCGGAGCAGTTACAGGCGCGAGTGAACGGCTCAGTGGGACTGGAGGGATGGTCAGGGGGTGGTGAGGGGGCTCTATGGGGGGGGGGGGCTTCTGCTGCTGGCAGGACATGAGGGGCGTGCAAGTGGGGGGGGTCCTAAAAGGGGCAAAGAGCGGCCAGGACAAGTTCAAGAGGCAAGAGTGGAGGCCTGGGGGACGAGTGGGAGTGGAGGGGCTCCGGAATGGCCCCGGGGCTCTGCCAGGACATGGGGAGGATGCACAGCAGTGGGGCAGGGCTGGCAAGTGCTCACAAGGCCCCTGAGCTGGGAGCTGCCTCCCACAACTTCCAGAACCCCCCTCCTGCTCTTGTTTGTGCCCAACCCCGTGCCAGGAACATTCTTTCATTCCTCAGCTCCAGCCAGAGGTCACCTGGACCTAGAAGCCTCCCCGCCCTCTGACTGGCTGCCGTGCTCCTCAGCTGACCTGCATCCCAGGACTCTGAGCCCGGGCCCGGGCCCCGCCCCAGAGCCCCCCACTCACGCTTCCACTCGTCCAGCGTTCGATCCACGTCGTCGAAGGACTCGTCATACTTCTGGGCCTTGGGCTCATCCTCTGTGTCCTGCAGTGACTCGAAGTAGGGGTGCGTCAGCGCCTCGGCTGCAGTTACCCGCTGCTCTGCATCCAGCACCAGCATTTTCTCCAGGAGGTTCACGGCTGCGGATAGGAATGGTCAGGCCCCAGTGTCCTGGCCACTGACCCCACACCCCCACCCCTGGTCCAGCCCTACCCAGAGGGCTTGCATTCGTCAGGATGGAGGCAAAATCTTTCTTCTCCAACTCAGGGAGGCCTTTCATGTAGTTCTTCGCCTTTTCAGGAAGAAAGGGTAAGGGGCCGACCCACAGTCCCAGACCCAGGCCCTCCAGCCCCCGCCCAGCCCTCCACTGACGTCGGCACTCTGCAGTCTCTGCACAAATTCATCAGGAGGCGTCCCGGTCACCTTCATGATCTCCTTCAGCTGGTCCAGGTCTGTGCTGAGGTGAGGAGCACAGCACGGGGCCAGAGAGCAGGGCACACCCCCCGCCTGGCTGGGGCAGCGTGCCCAGCCCCCACCCAGCCCCAGCCCACCCCCCACAAGCATAGGATACGGTCACTGCCCTTGAACAGCGTCTTCCCTGTGATCATCTCTGCCATGATGCAGCCGGCTGACCAGATATCCACTGAGACAGAAGCCCCTGCATCAGGGCTCTGCGGGCCAGGGAGGGTGGGGGTGGGGGTGGGGGACACAGACACGGCAGGGGGACATGGACACAGGGGCCATCCAGGCTGCCACACCCTTGCCCCGATCCCATCCCAGCTCAGCGGCCTCCCCATGGAGCAGCCACCCTGGACTTCCCATGAAGCAAGGGAAGAGGGTGGGCAAGGCCTGGGAGACTGGTGCCAGGTGGCTGAGCCTCTGGACATTCTTACCTGTCTGTGTATAGCGCATCCAATTCAAGATGACCTCAGGTGCGCGGTACCACCGGGTCACCACGTACCCGGTCATCTCGCTGTCGGCCTGCCTGGCCAAGCCGAAGTCCAGGATCTATAGTCAGAATCAGGAAGGTGGGGAAGGCGGCCCCCAGGAAGTAGATGCGCCAGCCTGTGACCCAGGAGAACCGGGCACACCGGGGCCTCCTGCCAACTCTCCAGGGCCTGAGGTCATGGCTTCTCCATGAGTTCCTCCCCACGGCCAGTGCCCATAGCCCCAGTGACCTTGCCTTCTCCCACCCTCAGAGACCCTAGAACCTGGCCAGCGCCTTTGCAGAGGTGCCCTTGTTCCTATGCTGGCTCAGGCATGGGGAGCTGGGGACATCTCCCACCCTTCACCTTACTCAGGTGTGGGAGTATGCCCAATGCTCCCCTCCCCCATGCATCAAGAGCCTCCCCAGGGTCCCCAGGGCCCATCAGCCCATCAGCCGGGCATTCATAGCCTGGATGGCTGGGGTCTGGTCCCTCTGCCTTGGCCCCAGGCCAGCACTCCCCCGCCCTGAGGGCCAAGGGCTACAGACAGATGGACAGGTGGGGAGAGCCCCCCCACCCAACCCAACCAACACACACCTTCAGCTCGCAGTCCTCATTCACTGCCAGATTGCCAGGCTTCAGATCCTGGGGGCACAAGAAAGGTGGGCAAGCAGCCCCTCCCACCGGGTGCACAAGGGCCAGAGCCTGGACACCTGAATGTGGGGTAGCCAGACTCGGCCATCCCCACCCGGACACCCTTCAGGAAGGATAGAGGTACCCGGACCCCCAGAACTGTGTGAGACCCTCATGCACATTCTTCACTGGTCCCATCTTGTCCCCTCGCAGGCCAGCAGTGGAGGCTCCTGGCAGTCCGACACCTTCCACGCCCATAGGCCAGAGGAAGCCCCCACCCAGCACCAGGACTCACCCTGTGGATGACACCAGCAGCGTGGATGTACTGTGGGGACAGACAGAGGATCAGTGGCAGTCAGCTCTGGGCCCTCAGAACCACAGACCAGCCTGGCCTGGGGGGCTCTGCCCCTCCTGCAGCACCCCCGGTGCGCCCCCACCTTTAGCCCCTTCAGCATCTGGTAGACAAGGAACTGGATTCGGTCCTCACTCAGCTTCTCGTGCTTCATGAGCTTGCCCAGGTCAGTGCCCATGAATGGCATCACCAGGTAACTGCAGGGACCAGGGTGGGTGCAGACAGCGGGTGTCACATCCGCTGGGCCTAGGCTCAGACCACGGAGACCCTGGAGACCGCCTAGCAGCACCTTTCACCGTCCACAGTGCAGCACCAGGCTCCGCCCGCCTCCCCACGCACACCTGCCCCAGAATGTCAGGTGGGTCAGGACCGCAATCTGGGGGGTCCTGCAGGGCCACATGAAGGCTAGGGTCTAGGGCGCACCAGGGACCACAGACAGAAGAAGGTCCGAGAGGAAGAAGGGAAGTCCCTGTGGGCAGGAGTGGGGACACAGGACACGTGCGTGGATCAGAGGAGTAACTTGGGCAGGTCCGTGGAGGGAGAGAGACACAGCAGAGGCATTTAGCACCTCGCCAGGACACTAAGGCCTGTGCGTGTCCTTGACCTCTGCAAGGTCAGCCGGTGAGGAGCCTGTCCTCAGCCCTTCCCAGGCTCAGCCCCTGGCTCTTGGCCAATAGCACTATGAATCCAGGGATGGCAGCCACAGGCAGGCCCCCTGCCGCCCCTCCCCTGCCTGCCAGCAAAGGTCAGCAGCTCCAGTTACAAACCACATACTGGATGCCAGGGTCCCAGAGCACGGGACCTGCCGCCTAACAGATGCAGGTCCAACGCTCGCACCCCCAGCACTGGAGAGCCCAGTGCCAAACGTGGTCCAAGGAGGCCCGGGCCCCACCCAGCTGCGCCCGTGCTGTGGGTCCCAGGGGCCTGTGGCAGGGCGTGGAGCCACACTGTGGTGTGAGGAAGGGGTGGCCAGTGTGCATCCGACCCCACTGGGCCGCAAGGACAGGCCCACATGCCAACGCAGAACCCGAGTCAGCACCCAAGAGCAACTCAACACCACTTTGCCCTGCCCAGCCCGCCCAGGATGGCACTCACAAGTCTGTGAAATCATCCAGGGTTTCGTCAGGAGTGAACACGTCCAGCAGCCCGATGACCTGGGGAGGAGGCCAGAGTACCAGGTGGGATGGGGACACAGTGGAGGCCATGGGGGTCTGGCCGGCAGTGTGCTCCAAGCAGGAAAGCCCCCTCCGGATATCCATCTCTTCCCACCCTCCACCGGGCCTGGCTGCCTGCTGGCCACACAACCCAGCGCTGGCATACATGCCCATAGACACAGGCTATTTTTGAATGGTGACCACAGGGATCCTCTGGGGGAGGGGCAGCCCCAAGTCTGGGTCAGCTCCCAGCCACCCAAGGAGCTCCAGCCCCTTGGCCCTTCCTCCCCCTCTTCCTGTCCCCACCGAAGACCCGAGACCAGGGTGGGACAGCCTCCCAGGGGAGCGCCAGCACCCAGCAGGTCCACCAGGGAGCCTTGTTTCCGCTGGAGAGGCGCAGGCTGGCAGCACCATGACCAAACCAACAGCTAGACCTGGCCCCGCAGGTCCCTGCCTGGCTAGTACATCCAAGTGGCCCGAGGGGCAGCTGGATGTGCCAGCGGGGGGGACCCCTGGCAGAGGCCATGCGAATGGTGGCCGAGGCAGAAGGGAGAACACCTCAAGCGTTTGAGGAACACGGGGAGAAAGGCCAGGTTGGCCAAGGCCCAGGCCCAGGAGAAGCCAAGGAGAGGCCAGAGGGAGCCCGAGCAGGCCCGTGCACGCCAGGTGAAGGTTGGCTTCGGTCCTAAGAGCTGCTGAGAAAGGGTTTAAATAGGTGTGGTGCTGAGTGCGCCCCCCTGCGTGCCGCATGGGGACAGACGGGAATGCAGCAAGAGCAGACACACGGTGGAGGGACAGCCAGGTGGCCTGTGCAGCCACCAGCCAGGGTCACAGGCACAGGGAAGGAGAGAACAGGGAGGGAAGTCCAGGGAGGGCCCGGAGGCAGGCAAGGCCTAGGGGCCGAGGACACTGTCTTGGCAAGAAGAGAACAGAGACAAGACCTCCGAGTGTGAGGAGGGTCGGACAGGCTGACGGAGACCCCTGTACCTCCACGTGTGGATTCTGGCCTAAAGTACAGGGAAGGAGCGGGGAGAAGGCCCGGCGTGTGGGTGGAAGGGCAGCACCCGCCACGGCACTCAGCCCCTCACAGCCTCGGTGTTCTCCTAGGAAAATGGGTTTATGAGGGGCCGAGCCTCCCAGCTGCGCGCAGGGCACCATGCAGGCAGTGGCAGCCAGCTGCTCGTGGGTCAGGAGCCCAGCTGGGCTGGCACGGAGCAGGGGACTGGGCCAGGGGGCCGAGCAACTGAAGAAAAGCCTTGAAACCTTGGGGGATGGGTAGGGCAGGTGGGAGTAGGGGCAGCTGGGGAGGAGTCTGCAGCCTTGAGGAGATGGGTCTGCCTTCATGGGAACCACACCTGGGCATGACTGGGTGTAGCCAGAAGGTACTGAGGGCGGCACTGGGCTGGTGTCCGTCACGGATGGATCTCCGCCACCCCGCGAAGGGCCAAGGGCAGAGATGGAAAGTCAGAGTGAATGAAGGACCCAGTCAAGGGGACAAGGTTCCTGGTGGACATGGGTCTCATTTTTCCCAAAGGAGGCTTGTGGCTCTGATGATCCAGGAGGGGCCAGACCATCTGTCAGGAGCATGATTAGCCCAGGGTCTGAGCACCTAGACCAGCGACCCAAACTAGGGGTGAGGCAGGGATGGCTGGTGTGGGAGAGACAGAGTTCCGGGCCCACAGGAAGAACACGAGAAGCAACAGGAGTCCCCCTAGGAGAGAAAAGGGACCTAGACCTGCCATCCCCCAGCACAGAAGGAGGTGTCTCTGCGCTGGCTACTGCCTAGTGCCCCCCACACCCCAGCTCCCTAAATGACATCACCACCGGTCACCCCAAGGCTTTGAGGTGACAACGCCACCTTCTGCTGGGAGCCTGGCTCTGCACCCCTGAACCGAGGCTCCGGCGGTGCACTGGCTCAGTACAGGAGCCCAAGGGGGTGCAGAACGGGGGCCTGGGGCACAGATGCCCAGGGAGAGGGAAGAGGCTGGTGCCTTCAGGATGACTGTGTCCTTCTCACCGCCAGGCTCCCGGCTGGGGGCAGGGTTGGGGTGAGGCTAGGAGGATGCCCTTGGCCTGGGATCTGGGTTGAGGAGCCAGATGTGGCCCCAGCAAGAAGCCAAGGAGCTAAGCCCTTGGCAGGGCCTGGCCTAGCACGGAGGACAGGAACCTGGGAAGCAGTCTCTCTCAGAAAGCGGGTGGGGTGGCGGTGGGCTCTGCCCTCAGCACGTGGAGCCCCACCAGCATCATGGTGGACAGCGCCCTGACCCCCTGCCTGTCCAGTCCACCCCGCCTCGGGCGGGCCGCCCAGGGCCTGGGTCGCCCAGGGCAGGACACGCACAGACACGGAGGCCCTGAGCCCAGCTAAGTCGGGGATCCTGAGCGGCGGGGGGGAGAACCTGCGCCGTCGGGGGTCCCGAGCGGCGGGGGGTGGGGGTGCTGAGCCGGGGCGCGGGGCCGGGGTGGCGGTGAGCCCAGCCGAGCCGGGGACCAGCGCGACTCACGTTCTCGTGACGCATGTGCTTGAGGAGGCGCAGCTCGCGGTAGGCGCGCTTGGCGAACAGCTCCGACTGAAAAGGCCGGTACAGTTTCTTGATGGCCACCTTGGCGCCGGTGCGGCTGTCCACGGCCGAGCTGCGGGACGCACCGCTGAGCGGGGGGCCGGCCGCCCCGCCGCGCGCCCCGCCGCGCGCCGCCCGCCCCGTCCCGCCTGCGCTCACCACACGGCGCCGTACGCGCCGGAGCCCACGGGCTGCAGGTCCCGGTACACGGCGCGCACCTCCCAGGCCGTCTTGGTCACCTCCTGGCGGTAGAAGCCCTTGCGGGCTGGCGGCGGGGAGCTCATGGCCGGCCCGGGCGCCGCCGACCCCCCCCCCGCCGCAGACCCCGTGGGCGCTGCGCCCCGAAGGCCGGGGGGCACCCGGAATCGGCGGGACTCCCTCGGCGCGCGCGCCCGGGGCCGCCGCGCGGGCAAAGCCCGCTCCGCGCCGCCGGCCGGCCGGCCGCCCGCCCGCCGCCGGGGTCCTCCGGCTCCCGGCTCCCCGCTTCCCGCCGCCGCCCTCCGGGCTGTCGGGAACGCGCGACCCCGGCCCGACCCCAGCCCGGGCCCGGGGCAGAGCGCGGCCCCTCCCCTGCGCGCGGACCAACCGGCCCCCGGGCCGCGCGCACGTGACGCCCCCGCCCGCCCTCCGGCCCCCGCGGAAACCCGAGGCGGCCGCGGCGGGGGAGGGCCGGCCGGAGGGGGAGGGAGGGCGCGGGGCGGACGGGGGATGGGGGAGTTCTGCCTGAACTCACTCCGGGGAGACCCCCGCCGCCTCCCCACCGGAGCTGGACTCCCCTCGTCCGGCCCGGGGGTGTCTCAGCGTTAGCGCCGTGGTGCTCCCGGCTCCTCCCCAGTAGCCACCCTCCTGGGTGGCCAGAACCGAGGACCTTTATTCCCAACTGCAGGTCACTGTCCACCAGCCTCGCCAACTCCACCCCACCGACCCGGTCCCCCAGCCCTGATCCCTCTCCTCATGTTGAGCTCCGAGTTCTCCACGTAAGCTACCCACGTTGCAGGACACGCCCTTCCTTCCCTTGGCCTGACCATCCTGTCCCAGTGTGGGACCGCCAGTTAGCCTGCGTCCACTTTTCCCTGTGGAGGAACTGATCCCGGCTCCCAAACTTAGGCTGCGTCCAGAACATCCCTCCCTGTGACCTCCCGACCCCAGGAGCCAGAGAGGTTGGTCCTGTAGGATCCCCCTTGGGCCCTTTTGTGCACATCCAACCCCCTCCCCTCCATCCACCTGGGAAGTGGGAAGCCTGCTCCCAGCACTTGCAAATCCCTTTGTCCCCACCTCTGCCCAGCTTACTCCCTCTGGTTGATTCAAGACTGGTCTGAGCCTCTCCACCCTCTCTATAGAGTTAAGCCTCAGTGGCCCCTTTGACCCTCCATGGGGGCAGCCTCCTTCCAGGTCTTGGCACATCCTTGATCAGATGCTCCTGGAGGACAGAGCCCCTTCCACAGCCTCCCCCAGCCCAGCGACCCAGGCCTGAGAAGGAGTGGAGTAACAGGATCCCAGAGGCCCCTCGCCCCTCCCTCTGCGCCCGCCCTGCCCGCCTGCCATGAATCAGCAGCTCCGAGCCCGCCAGAGCAGCTTTACACCAGGGCTGTGGGCTGGGGCTCTGCAGCACCCAGGACTTGGAGACCAGTCTGTGGGAACAGCCTGGGGTCACTGAAGCCACGGCCACCTGTGCCCTTCATGCCCTGGGCTGCCTGTGGCACTCCACCTGCCTCCTCCAGGAGGCCCCTGGGGCCCAGGGGTCTGGCCGGTTCCCTAGGTGGCACATGTCCCAGTTCTGCTCCCACCCCCTGCCCCCCACCCAGGACTTGGCCTAACGTGGTCTCCAGGGGTTCCCCTGGGACCCGAGGCCCAGTAGCCATACGGACCAGGCCCCAGGAGGCCCAGGGTAAGGGCATGAATGTCCTTCTTGAGGCCAGTGCCCTGCCTGGGCAGTGTGTGTCCTGAGAGCAGGTGGCCTCTTTCCCCTTAAAAAAGCTATTTTCCTGCACTTCACCCAGTTCCAGGCAAGGACAGGCCCTTGCCCCCAGACGTCTCCAACTGACCCCCAGCAGCTTCCCTGGTCACTGAAAGGCAGCACAGGCTTCCTCAGCAGGGCAGCAGGGTCCATCTGTGGGGGACCATCCTGCCCTGTCCTTCCTCAGAACCCACCCCACCCCCATCCCCCTGAGCTCTTGGGGAGCAGGGAGGGTCCTATGCCAGAGATGACTGCTTGTCTGCCTGGAGACCCAAGGATCGAGGCAGTGCAGGAGCTGGCGGGGCCAGGCCGGCCGGGATGTGGTGCACGGATCCGGCGACCCACTTCCGGCAGTGCGGACAGTCAGGCAGCAGGGCCTGGAGACCTGGGACACAAGCCAAGTGAGAAAGAACTCCTTTATTTGTGAAACCCTGGTGCAGGCACTTGACATTGAGGCCTCTGGAAGGTGGGAGGTCACCACCTGATGCATAGGATGCCACCACCCCACAGAGAAGCCCCTCGACGGAGGACCCACACCCCTGACACACGATGAGCAGGTTCGTGTCCAGAGGTGACTAGATCAGCTCCATTCTGGAAGAAGGGAGGACGACTCACAGACCAGACCCCTGGCTCTCTGTGGCAGGGGCCGGGGCAGAGGTAGAGCGTGCAGAGGCTTCTTCATCAGCTCTGGGCCAAGGTCCAGGGTCTGAGTGCAAGTCTGCCCTGGTGCGCCCCGCCCCCCAGCCTCCTCCAGGCTGGAGCCTCCTGTGCCAGCCAGCTCTTCACGCCTTAGAAGCACCTGCAGCAGCCCCCACAGCCAAGGGGAAGGGGCTGGCTTTTGTCCACCGATGCCCCTCGCCCGCCTGCGCCCCTCGAGCGGTGCACACAGGATCTCAGCAGCAGTGCCACCCCCCCCCGCACCCCTACAGCAGGGACTGAGGGAAGGGGAAGGGAGGCACAGCCACTTCCCTCCGCTCAAGCTCCTGGCTAGTCACGAAAGCTGGCCCTCCCCTCAGGCAGCCACGGATTCACACACGTGCCTGCACACACCTGCCTCGTAGGTGCCGGAGCACATGTTAGTGCACACATGCCACACATGGCTCGAGTGACTTTCTGATTTGATACTTGGCCCCTGTCCCTCCCCTGCCAGCCCCCAGGAAAGTCCAGCCCAGCTTTCAGACTTGGGGCTCCACATTTTCCAGGGTAGCGCCGCACTTCGGGGCTGAGAAGCTCTGACAACTAAGACCCCCCACGTCCCCCTGTTTCAGTTTCCAGGGGGCCCTCCAGAGATGCCCTCTGGGACTCCGGAGATGGGGAGACAGACACACTCCCCGGGGGACCCCTTACGGCATCCAGGTGAGGTCCTAAGGGAGACCCAGATTTCCGGGAAGAGGCGGGGGAGCAAGGAAGTCCAGGATGCTCTGCCTAGACTCCTGCCCCAGCGGCTTGCACACAGGCACACTTCCGTGCGTTCACATGCATGCTCGGACTGCCCACAAGGAGCAGTGTGCAGGCGAAGGGTCCCGGACGAGGGTCGGGGCTGCTGGCCACAGCGGTGCCCGAGGCACCCCTCCTGGGAATCCAGCAGGCTGAGGGAGTCCTGCAGTTCAGGTGGCCAGCGGGCACACTCCCCTCACTGCTCGATCTCCAGGCTGCCAGGTGACTGCGGTGGCTCTGGTGGCTTGAAGCTGATGACCTCCTGGTAGGTGAGCTCTGGGGAGTGAAGGGAAAGGGTGAGCTCCAGCGGTCACTGGTCACTGGCCCGTTTCCCCCGCCACCCTGGCCTATCACCCCTAGGGCAGCCTCAGCCCCGGCTTCCTTCCAGAGTCTGCCCTGCACTGTCCACCCACCAGGCCTCTGCTAGACACCACCGCCCCCCCATCTCTACCTGCCCCTCCCTGGAGTGGGGGGGATGCGCTGGGGAGGAACTGGAACACTTCCAGAAGGACGAAGGCAGCTCCTAGCCTCCGAGGGAATGAAGCCCTCGGGCCCCTCGGCCCACCTCTCCTGCCCAGCCCCCTCAGGCGCACCCTTCCACTCCTCCACTGTGCGCTCCTTGGCCTCCACGCTTTCATCATAGGGCTCGGCCTCGGGCTCATCGTCGGGGTCGTGGTACTGGCTGAAGTAGGCATGGGCCAGGGCCTCGGCCGCACTGACCCTCTGGTCACTGTCCAGCACCAGCATCCTTCCCAGGAGGTCCACAGCTACAGATGGTCAGTGGAAGGGGGGAGGTCAGCTGTGCATCGACGGCCAGACGTGGAGCCCAACCCAGCCCCAGGACCCATCCTCACCCAGAGGGTTGGCTCCACGGAAGATGCTCCTGAGGTCCTTCTGGGGCATGGGGGGCAGGGACTGGATGTACGTCCGGGCCTGGGAGCACGGAGGAAGGGCCTGAGGGCGCTGCTCACACCCTTCCTCCTCTGGCCCCAAGCCCCCAGACTCATTCACTGGAACAGGCCCGGACAAGAACATGCACAGACCAGAGGCACCTCCCACTGGGGGTTTAGTGGCTCCGGCACCCCACCTGGCTCTAGATGCCTGGAGCACCGGGGCCTTGTGTCACCCCACTGCTCTGGGCAAGGGCGCTGTTTGTAGTACTGGGATTCTGCCCTCACTGTCCCTCATGCCAGGAACGTCTTCTCTGTTCATCTGTTTCTCCCTTAAGGGGTCAGGCACCTGCCTCGGGCTTTATTCCACTGTGACCCATGCTTCCCACAGGGTTCCAGTCTATTCCCAGAGCCCCTTCCTCCAGAGCACCCGGAGCGTGGTCAGCAGAGGCAGCTGGGAGCGGAGACTCACGTGTTCCGAGGATATCTTCGCCAGAACCTCAGGGCTGGGCGTGCCCACCACCTCCATGATGCGCTTCAGCTGGTCGATGTCTGCCTGGCTGAGGAAATGCCTACCAGCCAGGAGCAGACCCTTCCCCCGGCCCCCAGATCCCAGACCTCAGGGCACTGCCCCAAACCTGCCCTCCTACAGTGGGGATCAGTGAGCCCTAGGTGGCACAGTGTGGGGCAGAGGAGGCAAGACTGGCCAGAAAGGGCCAGGGCCACATCCCCTGAGACCCAGCCAGCAGAAAGGGACCCTGGTTTAAGCCTCCTCCCCAACCCGGGGCAAGGATACAGTCATTTCCCGGGAAGAGGGCCTTTCCCTGGAGCAGCTCAGCCATGATGCAGCCCACAGACCAGATGTCCACTGTGGGGGAAGGAGTCTCCATTAGTCCGCCCTCCCTAAGGCCCCCTCAAGAACCAGGAGGCTGTCCGGACTGTGCCAGCCTAGTGGCCTCTCAGTCACACCCAGGCCCAAAGACAGCAGCCAGCTTACTCCCTAGACCCAACCCTGGACAGGGGGAGGGGTTAGCCCAACACCTGCTGTGCTGGCGCCTCTAAGGTCTGTTTTGCAACAATGGTCCCAAACTTTGCCTGTCCTCAAGGCTGGGACACACACACACACACACACCAAGGTCCTTAGCTTTAGGCCCCCTATGCCCCCACCGTTCCCAGGCCCTGGCATGAGCTCTGCCTGCCCGCCCTGGTCCAACACAACCCGAGTGCCCCCATATGGGCTGACATCACCTGTCTGGTTGTAGTGCATCCAGTTGAGCATGATCTCAGGGGCACGGTACCAGCGGGTGGCCACGTAGCCGGTCATCTCCTCATCAGCCTGGCGGGCTAGCCCAAAATCCAGGATCTAGAGCGACCACCAGGCCTGTCAGTGCCTCCCACCAGGGCTGGGCCCCCTCCCCGGCCGACAGGGTGACAGCCCCCGCTCCGTGCGCCCGGCTCACCCTAAGCTCGCAGTCCTCGTTGACCGCCACGTTGCTGGGCTTCAGGTCCTGCGGGGCAGGCGGGGCGTGAGCGCTGGAGCCAGGGCAGCGCCCGCCCCAACCCTCACCCAGCGGCCGCACCTACCCGGTGAATGATCCCCGCGGAGTGGATGTACTGCCAGGGGAGACGGTGCGAGCGTCAGGTTGCGGCCACCGCACCCCACCCTGCGCCCGCCCACGCGGCGCCCACCTTGAGCCCGCGCAGGAGCTGGTAAACCAGGAACTGGACGTGCTCGTCGCTCAGCGCCTGGCACTTGACGATGTTGTTCAGGTCGGCGCCCATCAGGGTGGTCACCAGGTACCTGCGAGGGGTCAGGGGTCAGGACAGGGGCCCCGCCCCCTCACCCCCGCGCGCGCTCCGGCCCTGCTGCCACTCACACTTCGCTGAAGTCCTCAATGGAGGTAGCCGGCGTGAACACGTCCAGCAGCCCGATGACCTGGGCGGGGGCGGGAGTCAGGCCCGGAGCCCCCGCCCCGCGGGGAGCCCCGCCCCCGGCTGACCCGCCCCCTGGCGCTCCGCTCACGTTCTCGTGCTTCAGGTGTTTGAGCAGCCGCAGCTCGCGGTACGTTCTCCGCGCGTGGATCAGCGACTGGAACGGTCGCGACAACTTCTTCACCGCCACTTTCTGGCGCAGCCGCGTGTCATAGGCCGAACTGCAAGGTGGGCGAGTGAGGTGGCCCAAAGGGGGACCCGGCCGTGCGCACCCAGGCCAGGCTCCTTTTGGGCCTATTCTTGCCCTCACGGGCGCACGTTTGCTCGGAGGACCCTTAGGATGCACTGCCGTCCGTGCAGCCAGCCCCCGACCCACCTGGAAAGCCTGTCCTCCGTGCCTCCCCCTGGACCGACCCCACCCTCCAGCCCACCCCTTCCCACCAGCATTCTGGCCCACGAGGTCCTGGCCTGCCCGGACCTCGGGCAGGGACCTGGATCTTCTCTCCTAACTCCGCCTGAGGCCGGGGGAAAGTCTCCACAAGCAGGTCAGGAAACCAGCCGCCGCCGCTGTCCTCCTGTTCCCTGTGGGCCCCTCGTGGCTCCCCAGGGGCTCCAGAGCCACCTCCAAAGCCCCTGGACCCCCAATGCCTCTGAATATTCAAATTATGGACAAAAATCTGGCCAAAGGCGCTCACTAAATCATTCTTTCTTTTTTTTTAAATTATTATTTCTAAGAGTGAAAAACTGGACAACATGAAATGCTCAACAGAGGGTGGCGTCTGGACCCACAGAACATTCCCCTTGCCGCACCCACCCCCCAGAGGTCCAGGCGCTCTTCTCCAGCTCCACACCAGCCTTCACACCCATCTAGTCTTCTTCCGCAGAGGCCAGTCACTTCACATCAGATGGTCTGTCACCCCCCGCCCTCCCAGAGTCCCGCGGCCCTCAGCACTGGAGCCCCACTGAGAGTCCAGACCGTTTGGTCACTGATGCTCAGCCCTTCCCTCACTCCCACTTGACCCCCACACTCTAGGACCCTGCCTCCCCCAGGAGCTCCCGCAGCACCTGGGGTGCTCATGGGCCCGGGTGGCGGTGAAGGAGAGCCAGCCAGGTGCCTGGGGCCCCCATGCCCCTTCCCACAGCCTGTCGTCAGCAGGGGAAGGTCCGAGTCACTTCTGGGGAGGCAAGGAGGGAAGTGACCCCTCATGTGACGCAGCAGACCCTTTATCCCAGTCCTGTCTGCACAATCTGGCGACAGGGAATTGGCACTAGGTCACCAGCTTCACTGTGGGAGCCCAGGAGAGGGCCGTCACCTGCACTGGGGCAACAGCAAGTAAGAGCAATGCAGAGAGACCCAGGCCTCACTCAGGGAGCTGGATCAACCCCAGGGTCCCCCTGAAGGCAGTCCAGACCAGAGGTGATTCCAGCAAGGACTCTGTATGGAGCCACTAATTCATTGTCCCTGACCCTCTTCCTGCCCTTGAGGTCTTAGAGATGGAAACAGAGACCAGAGGCTGGAACAGCTGAGGTGACCAGCCTGAGAATTCAGACAACCTGGCCAAAGACTGCAGATGGGAGGTAGGGGTGGGGGGTGCTGCGCCCTTGCGCCCGGCTCCAGCACTGGGCCTCTGGAAGGGTTCAGGAAGTCCCACTGGTAACCTTCTGTCAGAGCCAGGAATAAACCCCCATCCCTAGGGGCTCTGGTCTCTTTTAGTGGACAGCAGCCGCCAGGCTCAGGTCTCGGTAAGGACCCCCTGGGTTTGGGGGGGCACCTCTCAACCTCCACATCCACACTCAGCCTGTTGGTATTATAACTCATCCCTACCGCCTGGGACCACCTCACCCTAACCCCCCCCCCCGCCCCCACCCCCTCCCCAGCCCCACACAGGTCTCAGCCAAACCCCCAACCCTGTCTCCCATTTCCAGACTGTCCTCTGTCTGGGCCCCAGGGCCCAGCTGTGGGGCTGTGGTCTGAGCTCTCTTGGTGGAGGCAAAAACAGAGCAGGGTAGACCCCCACAAGTGCTGTAGGCGGAATGGTAGGCTTCTTGGATCAGGCCTAAGCCCCATCCAGAGTCTGAAACCCTTTGGAAAACAGGGAAGAGGGCAGGACCCAGGAGAATTTTGAAGCCATTGTAAGGGGAGGGGACCTGCCCTCCCCCAAGTTGGGCTTTCTCTTTTGCAAACCAAACCACCCACGCTAGGACCAGGGCATCCGCCAGACCCCAAGGCTGCCAGACCCTTGACGGGGTGGGGTGGAGGGCGCCCTGGACGCCTGTGCGCACATTTAGGGGCCCGGGAGACCCGCCCTTTCGCCGGCTGTGACGCCGCAGGATTCGGGCCTGGTGCGGGATGCTCCGGCTGGGACGGGGCGGGATAACGACCCCTCTCCCTAAGCCGGAGCGGCGTCCGGCAGGAAAGTTTTCCTTCCTGCCCCCGACCCCCATTCATTCCAGCGATCTGTGAAAGGCCCGGGGGCGGAGGCAGGGCGAGGCCCCTCCCCGCGTCAGGAACCCCGCCAAGGGAGGGGAGGGGGCGCGCACTCAGTCCCGCCCGCACCTCCCCGCCCTCCCCGCCGCCCCTACCAGACCGAGCCGTAGGCGCCCGAGCCCACCGGGCGCAGCCCCTGCAGCCGCTGTGGCACCTCCCACACCGTCTTGTTGAGTTCCTGCCGGTAGAAGCCTGCGCGCGGGCCCGACATGTCCGAAGCGGCCGCCGCTCGGCCCGCGCCCCGCCCCGCGCCCCCGCCCCCGCCCCCGCCCCGCGCCGGAGCCCGAGCCCGAGCCGGAGCGGAGCGGACGGAGGGCGGCGGGAGGAGGTGGCGGCGGGCGCGGCGCGGGGCGGGGCCGGGGGCGGGGGGTGCGCGGGGACGGCCGCGCGGCTTCCTGCCCCTGCCTGGCGGCGGCCGGGCGGATGCCAGCCTGCTCTCCTCTCCCCGGGCCGGGGCCGGGGCCGGGGCGCCCGCGCCCGAGTCCGACCCGCCGCCGCTCGCGCTCCTGCCTGCTGGGGTCGGCACTTGCCCAGGTGTCCGCCCGCGTTCGGTCCTCGGCCGGGCCCCGCCCCAGCCAGGCCGCCTCCGCTCCCCGCACCCTCCCCTGCCCGCGCCGGGTTCGCGCATCCCTTCTCTCCCCGCTCCTGCAGCGGGCCCTGCACGACACCCCCACCCCCAGCCTGCTCCCTCAAAATCACGCCAGGGGAGCGGTTTTTTCATCGATATAGAAAATACCGCCTAATCGGAACTGGACACTTGGATGGGGCCCCCTCTGGGGTGTGCAGATGGCGGCGCCCTGCATCCCGGGCCAGTCTGGCTTCCGTCTCCCTTGGAGGCCGATCTGGCCTTGGCCGTGTGGTTCCTCAGCCGGTAACCTCCGGTGGTCCGAAGCCAGCCGCTCGCACTGGACAGTCGGCCGCTGTGCGCCGTCCGGCTGCCTCTGGGGAGAAGTGTGGCGGCTGCTCGGGCCTGGGGACCAGCCCTGTCAGGACCAGGGACAGCACCAAGGGACCTCGGAGGTGCTGCACCCATAAAATGCTATCCCCAAATGGGCCCTTTTTGGTTCCTGGTCCCTTTCCTCCTTCTAAACGCACCCTTGGCTGTCCCCTCTTCCAGGAAGCCCACCCTGACTTTCCTATATACGGAGGAGCTCCTCTGTGCAGAACCGCAGTTCCGCCTCCGCGCTCGGCATGTTTCCTCGTTTCCCCCCCGTAGCCTGGAAGGATTATTTCAAACAGGCTGCTGTAACTGAGGGGTCCCAGCGACTGTCTATTGCTCTGCACCCGCGCATCTTACTTCCCTCTTGAGAGTGACACGTGATCGCAGCTAGCATTGTGCCCCGGACAGACGCCTCCTGGCCCTCTATGTTGGGAGGGCAGTGAGCCCTGGCTGGGCTGCCGCCTCCTAGAAAAGTGGGAAATCAGGCTCTGCTTTGCCTGAACTTCCGCCTCTTAAAGACAAACTAAAACCGGAGTTTTCGTGTGAAATCTCCTGATTTTTAAATACTGGCAACCAAATTAAAATAAAACATGTCAACGCAGTGCCAGGCAAACGGACATAACTACCCAGAGAATCAAAACCCTGGCGGGGGAGGGGGCGGGGTGGGGGCCCCCTGGGTTGCTCAGGGGGTTAAGCGTGGGACTTTGGCTCAGGTCATGATCTCGGGGTTTGTGAGTTCGAGGCCCACCGCAGGCTTGCTGCTGCCAGCGCAGAGCCCGCTCGGGATCCTCTGTCCCCAGTCTCTCTCTCTCTCTCTGTCCCTCCCCCCTTTCTCAAAAAATATACATTAAAACAAAATAAAACGACCCGGGCGAGAGCCACGAAACCACAAAGAAAGCGATCTGAGTCTCGCGCCGCCCAGCCTTGCGTGACCTCGGCCAAGTCCCGAGCCACCCCTGGCCTCAGTTTCCCCTCTGGGAGCGGGTGCCGGTCGGGCGGCGGTGGGGTAAGGACACCGGGGACGCCCGGCTCCGCGCCTCCTCCGGAGTCCCCGCCTTCCCGGGGGGCGGAGGCGCGCCGAGGTTTTGTGCGGAGTCGGTGGAGCTTCGGCTAAAGGCGGCGGAGGAGGCGCGCCGAGCCCCGGGCCGCGGGGGGAGGGGGCGGCCTTTGTTCGCGCCGGGCGGGCGCCCCCACCCCGCCCCGCCACCGAAGTAGGTCTCCCAGGCGACAGGCTCCGCCCCTCTCCCGCGGCCCGAGGGTGGAGCAGTGCCGCCCCTAGGGGAGCCTGCGCCCGGCCTCCCCCGGCCTGCCCCAAATCCAGGCCGAGCGGTCAGAACTGACCGGAGCGGAGCGGCCTCCCCGGCCGGCTCGGCGAGTCGGGCAGAGGTGGAGACCCTCCCTCAGAATTCACCCCCGTAGGCCCATCTGGCCAAGCGGCCTCCTGGGGAGGGTCCGGGAGGAGAAACCAGGGAGTTTCCGGTGGTGGTGAGGGTGGGAAGAGGGCGCAGTCCTGGCCAGACCGGTCAGGAAGTCCCCTGGAGAGGCGACACCCGTGGAGCCGAGCCGAGCCGAGCTTTCAGACCGTCCTGCATCCCCGGACCGAGCTCCACGTGAGGGACAAGAAAGGTGGAAGGTGGCCAGGGTGGAGGGTAGGGGCAGGCTGGGTGGGGCCACAGCAGCGATTCCATTTTTGTTCTCAGGGTGATGGGAAGCTGTGCTGGACGTTTTCACAGCGTCATCCCGGCCACCAGGTCTGGAGGGTGAGAGAGGCCTGAGGCTGGAGAAGTCGGTGGCCATGGGCGTGGACAGCAGCAGGGAGTGGCAGGTGCGGCAGGTGTCGGGATGGGGCACAAATTCGAAGGCCACACCCAAGAGCCTCCTACGCACACGGAAGCCCTGAGCCTCAGGACCCCCATCCCTGGTCTCCCTCCACCCTCTACGGTTCCCCTCCAATGTCAAGATCCCACTCTGTGTCCACTGTCCCCTCCGCTGTCCCCTTGCTGGCCTCCTGACTGCACTGCTCCCTGAGGCCAGGATGAACTTCTTAAAAAGCTACCGTGGCCCTATCATGGGGGCCCGTGACTTAGGGGAGGGTTCTCACCCGAAAGCAAGCAGGTGTGGCCTTAGGCTGTTGCAACTAGGAAGGAATGGTTGAAGAAGTTGTGTGTGGCCCCCTCCCAACCTTGCCTCCGCCCCCCATGACAGCAGCGAGATGGGAAAGTAGAAACAGGAAGGTGGGTCACCCCTCAGTTTGACCTCATCCGGACTACTCAGGGCACTTGACTAGGGCACCCCCGGTTTAGCATTTCCAGACTGTGCCCCACGGGCCTCTGAGCAGCTGGGTCTCAGCGAAGAGGGAACCTAGTGTGGGTGATAACAGTGTCACTTAGGGGTCCCCAGGGAATGGGATGTCCGTGGTTTGCCGAGCACCCCTTCTCTGTGGGAGATCGACCCTTGCTCCACGGGCACAGGTAGCTAATGATGAGGCCCAGCCTATCCCCAGCCACAGCGATGCCCCAAGTGGGGGGGACACAGTCCCCGCTGAGGCTACGGCAGCGTGGGCTGGGAAGCAGTTCAGACAGGATGGAACCCGGAGACACGGGAGCACCTGGGCGCAGCCACACCTGGGGCGGGACCAGCAGCGTGCCCTTGTTTTGGAGCCGCCAAATCCCCTTTCGGCTGGGCTGGAGCACAGGCAGCCTGTCGGTGCCATTTACTGCTGTGTCCTCGGGTCCGGCCCGGTCAGCGTGCACCGAATGGATGACCGTGCCTGCCGCTCTGGGGAGCACATCTCAGTGCTGCCGCCGGGCATGCAGCATGGGGGTCGGGAACAACCCGCTTCCCCCTACCCCCCCCCAGAACCCTGGACAGCCCCTCCCTGGGGCATGAGCAGGGGCACTACTCAGCCTTACTTTTTTTCTTAAAGCTTAATATATTTTTTTTAAAGTTTTCAATGTTTGTTTATTTTTGAGAGAGAGAGACACACACAGAGCGTGAGTGGGGGAGGGGCAGAGAGAGGGAGACAGAATCTGAAGCGGGCTCCAGGCTCCGAGCCGTCAGCAGAGCCTGACACGGGGCTCGAACCCACAAACCGTGAGATCGTGACCTGAGCCGAAGTCGAACGCTCAACCGACTGAGCCCCCCAGGTGCCCCTACTCAGCCTTACTTTTGTCCTAAGTCATCCTAGGGCTGTTCTTGAGGCCAAGAAGCTAACCCTCATGGCCCCACAGCCTGAAGTTGGGGGACACAGGGCCCTCTCTCCCAGAGTCACCCAGTGTCTAGTGGGGTCTGCGCACAGCAGTGACTTACTGCACCTATGCTGGCTGGACCCCCTTCCTTGGGGGGTCCCTGAGAGCTCAAAGTCCAGACAGAATGCCCCTGCCGTGCCCATGGGTGCCCCTCAGGCAGGAGCAGGCCGGGATGCCCTGGCCACCAGATGGCGCCGGATGCCAGCCCGTCCAGTCCAGGATCACTTTCCGGCTGGTGGCACCAATCCCTCTCCGGGCCCCAGACCACATCTCTCAGCCCTGGGGCAGCAGGGAGGGCAGGGGACCAACTCAGCGCAACCTTCCCCTGCCCCCGAGGAAGCACGTTCCCCGCCTGAGGGGGACCCTCTGGCCAGTGTCCACAGGAGGCAAGGGGATGGATGAGACAGCAGGTCTGTGGCAGCGGCGGGAGGGACCCAGCCAAGCAGCAGAGTGAAAAAGACAGCTATATTTGATTTACAATTAACAAGATTTACAAAAGGGGAGGGGTGAGGGTGGTCCCAGCGGAGCTGCTGCTGGACCCCTCAGACCTGGGCAGGGCCTCCGAGACGGCCCAGTCTTCTGGGTCTCCTCTGGCCACCTGGGCCCCGACGTCTGACGTCCAGCTTGACCTTTGAGGTGGGGCCCAGGGCACGGAGTCCACCCGGAGTGCCAGCGCCCCGCAGGGCAGGCCCCGTGAGGTCAGGAAGGCTTCGTACCGCTGATCTCCTCCCGTCCCGGCGGGGCAGACAGTCTGGGCGCGAGGCCCTGGGGGCCGCAGGCAAGCACGCCCCACCCGAAGAGGCCAAACCCAGGGATCTGAGGTGGCTGCTGGTGCTCAGGCCGGGGGAGCTGAGGCCCGACTGCCCCCAGCGACCCGGCGCGGCGCCAGGGGCGTAAGGCACATTTGCGACTCGCGCGGAGACGTGTCACGGACAACACGGGCTGGCTCTGCGGGAGCGGGCGCTGGCAGGCGCCGGCACTATTGCTCAGGAGACAGAGGCTACGGACGCGGAGGTGGGGGCTCCCCCGCTGCACCCACGCGCGGATGCCCTGGGCTCTTCCTCTGCTGGTGAAGGGTAAGGGCCTCACCACTCGGCCTCATTTTTCAGGGGCTGCCCAACGCCTGGCACGGGGCATCACGCACCTGTGCCCAGAGTCAGTGGTGGCAGAGGTCAGAGGTCTGTGACCTTGTTCTCAAGCGCAGCTGCGATCTGCTGGAGGCGGAAAGCCAGCTGCATCTTCTGGGCGGCAGGGTCCTCCTCCAGGGCGTTGATGATCTGCGGGTGGGCCGCGTCAGACCGAAGGCCGGGCCAGGGGGCTGCCTGGGTGCCGGCCCCCCACCCCGGACACCCCTTACCTCGTCATAGTACTTCTGTGTGTACTGGTAGAGCTGGTGCAGGGCCACCAGGGTGTTCAGGGAGTCTGTGTGTGCCTGGGGGGTGGGGGAGGGGGTTGGAGGGCGCTGTCCCCAGTGGAGGAGAGGGCTGACAGGCAGCACCCCGAGCCCAGGCGCGCACAGGACTGCACACATGTAGGAGGCGTACAGGGCTGCGGGGTCGCCACAGACACAGGGCGAGACACACGGGTCTCACCCACAGACACACGGTCAGGCCAGCTCAGCGGGGCTCACCAACCCCTTTCCCCAGGGCACACCTGGCCCCACCCCGATTCCCCCTCCTCCATAGTGCGGTCTCCTGCCCACTCAGCAAGAGGGCTTTGGGGAGGGGTCCGGGTGCTCAGCCTGGGGAGGGTCGGTCGGGGCATCCTCTGCATCTGCTCTTACCCGAGAAATCTCTGCCAAGTGCGTGTTCATGTCCTGGTCGCTGACCTGCACCATCTGCCTGATGCCCTTGTAGTAACTGCAGGGGGGTCGGGGTACGGTCAGGGAGGGGTGGGGCAGTGGGTCCCAGTCAAGACCTGAACCACCCCCAGGAGCCCCGTTGGGTGGGGTCCAGGGTGGGTGCCCAGGGTCTGGCGGGGGGGGGGCGGGGGGGACTCACTCCTCCACCATCTTCTTGTAGGTGGAGATCTCCTTGGCATAGAGGAGCTTGTTACTGGGCGAGTCCTGTGGGGTCGAAGCCAAGAGATGCCTCAGCCCTGACAGAGCCAGGACACCCACGGAGCAGAGGGGGACAGAGGCCCGACTGGGGAGGGGGGGAGCATCCAGTGCTTTGGGTTCCCACATGAGGGGGAGGCAGGGAGGACCCGAGGCTCTGCCCCAGCCCCAGGCCGCACCCCAGGCCCTCCACCTCCCACAGCCCCAGTCACCGTGCACCTACCCGCCTTTCTCCTGAGCTCGGCCACACCCCAGATTCCTGGCACGCCCCAAACTGACCTCCCCACCCACATCACACCATGGCTTCCCCAGGCCGCCCGCCCGCCCCGCCAGGACGCCTGGGCATCCGCCTCATCGCCCCGCCCCGCCAGAGCCGCCCTGCCCTCGGCGTCCACTCACGCGGCTCAGCTTGTGCTCCGTGCGTGTGCAGGCGTCCATGAAGGTCTGCGCGATCACTGACAGGGAGGCGTCCACCACCTCATGAACGTGCACGTCAAAGATGAAGTGGGGGTTCTTGAGAATGTTCACCCAGAACCGGAGTGGTAAACTGAGGCAGAGCGACAGGGAGTGAGGGGCTGCAGAGACCCTGGAGCGGGGCGGGCGGCAGGGTGGAGGAGCCCCAACCTGTTGGTCTTCCAGATGTGGATGGTGTCCTCATCCTTGATGTCATGTTTCTCCGCCTGCTCGTCCAGGAAGTCGAAGAAATACTTTACAGCTGGAGGCACTGCGTGCCCGGGCGCCAGAACGCTCTGGAAGAAGTTGTCCACAAACTGCTGCAGCGTGCCCTGCGGGGGGTGGGGTGGAGGACTCAGTATAACAGGAGGCCCGTGCCGGCCAGGCGAGCCCCCCGCCTGCGCGGCGCCCACCTTGACAGAGAGCAGGCGCGTCAAGTAGATCTCGGTGATGGCCTTGGTGCGCTCCTTCTCCTTCACGCTGCCCCGCTTGGACTTGCCCTCGTCCACCTCGTCCGCTGGCCGCACCAGGTGCCACACGCGATTCTCCTCCTCCAGGAGGGCATGGCCTGCAGGGGGGCGACCCCGAAGGCCAAGGGCTCACGCTCAGAAGCCCCCCACCCTCCAGGGCGGCACAGGGCAGCCGGCCCACGCTGACCCCCGGAGCCCACAAGAGCACAGGCAAGAGGGAGGGACTCACGCTCTCCGGGCAGATCCGGCTGGCTGTCCTCAGGCTGTTGGGAGACTCCTACCGTAGACAGGATGAGCGTGGCTCCATCCCGGACCTGGGGCGCGTGGTCATGAGAGCGGGCCCCCTGCACCCCACCAAGGCTGGGGGTGCAGCCCTCCCCCTGCCCAGCCGCCGGCACTCACGTTGTAGTGCATGAGGGTGTTGACACGCTTCCACCGGCCCTCCCGCTGAGAGGTCAGGTCCAGGTCTGACAGGATCTGGGCTGTGGACCCAGGACGCCACTCTGGGAGGACACAGCCCAGCTCCTGGAGCCCGGCCATACCCCACCTGGCTCCCTCTTGCTGTCCCTCCACCCCACCTGACCACCCAGGAGCCCTCCTCCCCAGGGCACAGAGCTGGGTACACAGGGGCCCTGCTCACCGAGGACCACACTGTCAGCCTTCGGCCAGCGGGAGCAAGGCTGTGTGCGGTACACCTGGTCGATGATCTTCTCCTTGACCTGGGAGATGGTGTCGCAGTTGAGAACCTTCACTGGGATGGCGTCGGTGCCCTCGTCCTGGACGATCACGCTCACCGTCTGCCAGGGGCACGGCGCAGGGAGTCAGCGCGGGGGCCTCGCTCTCTTGCCCCCCGGTGTGGCACAGCCCGACCTGGCCCTCTCCTGACCAGCCCGGCTCCGCAGGATGAGGAGGAGTTCCCCAGGACGGCTGACTCTAAGGGACCCCGAGCCAGTGCCGTCTCTCCGTGTGCACGCGGGCTCACCGCCAGGCACACCTGGGTGCCCCGCTCAGGGCTGCAGGGGACCCAGGTGCCCAGGAGGCAGTGACGCGGGACACAAAGAGCCTCTCTCCAGGGCATCTCTGGTGCCCCACGCCAGCAGAGGACGCACACCCCTCTCTGAACTCAGGTGGGCCCGTGCGAGTCTGTGGACGGCCCCCCGCCGCGCCGCTCACCAGGGGTGCATACTCCACGTCATCCCCCAGCAGCCCCGTGTCGTTGAGGGTGTATTTGGCCTTCTTCTGCACAGCGTCCACGGGCCCCTTCTCCACCTGATGCTTGATGGCCTTGAAAAGCTTGTACAGCGGCTCGCCGGCACTGTCCTGGAGAACAAAGGGCAGCTCAGCCACGGGAGGGACCGGAGGTGCCCCCCAGGCAGGGGGGTGTTTGCGGGGAGGATGGGGAGGGCACTGCCTCACTCCTGCCCCGTCCCTGGTCAGGCCGCTCGGGACCCACCTTGAGGTACTGGTATAGGCAGATGGACATCCAATTGGACAGCATCCTTTCCACCACCGTCTCGGACCTGAAAGTGCAGAGAGATGTTTCCTGAGGGTCCCCTTTCTGGCCCCCCGGGCCCACCAGCTCCTCCGAGCACCACAGCACCCTTATCCAGGCCCTGAGTCCCTGTCAGAAAGCACACGTGCAGCCTGGCATGAGCACGTGCTGGACCCCCTTAAAAGTGGGTGGCGTCCATCATCTTCCACCTCATCCTACAGTGAGCTGATGCCAAGGGGTGGGAGTGGAGTGACAGGCAAGAGACCGCCTGCCGCCAGGGGTGCCACACCCTGCCGCCCCTTCTCCCCTCCGCCCTGCACTGGCTACATCTGCTGGCAAACCGGGTACCGGGATCAGCCCCGTGCCACCCCACGGCCACCCACCTCCCGC
The DNA here is from genome assembly GCA_004023785.1 of Mungos mungo. Lineage (NCBI taxonomy): Eukaryota > Metazoa > Chordata > Mammalia > Carnivora > Herpestidae > Mungos > Mungos mungo. The sequence goes on along the minus strand of PISW01003802.1, from coordinate 49,687 downwards.
CCAGCCCGCCCCTGCCCCGCACACCTGCGCAGCATCAGCTTGGGGTTCTTGGCCACCACGTACTGCCCCATGAGCTCCAGGAAGAGCGTGCGCATGATGTCCGTGTAGTACTCCAGCTTCCCGTGCAGCGCCACCGTCAGCAGGGACGCAAAGTAGACCTTGGCGCGGGCCGAGAACTCGCGCTGGCTCTCCAGGGTGTGGATGAACTGCAAGGGCCGCCGGCCAGAGCCCGCCTGAGCACCTTGGCCCAGACTCCCACCGGCAGCCGGAGGCTCTGGCTGCCCAACCCCCACGCCCCCGCCCTGCAGCCCTGGCCCCGCTCACCGTGACCAGGAAGGACTTGCTGTTGAGCAGGTTGGAGAACTGGTAGAGAGCCTGCTCCACCACCGGCCGCCGTGACTCGGGGATGTCCAGCTTGCCCGTGATCATCACGTCCTTGTCGCCGTCCTTGGAGGGCAGGAAGAAGACGCGGTCGGTGTAGGTCTTGTAGTCCAGCACAGGGATGCCCGCCTCGTGCACGTCGTTGGTCTGGTCCTCCATCTCGATCATCAGGTCTAGGGGGAGGCCCGGGGGAGGCATCCCATCCATGAACCGCTGGCCACCCCGCCCCCCCGCCTCTCCCGAGGCCGTCCTCCCTGGCCTCCCAGCCCCCCGAGACTGGGGGACCGCGGGCTTTCGGCAGCGAGCTCCCAGGGCAGTCCGAGGACCCCGCCGCCCCCGCAGGCGGCCCTACCTGTGAACTCCTTCTTACAGCGGTCCCGCACGCTCTCCTCCAGGCCCTCCAGCTGGGACTTGATCTTCTCGTACTCGCGCTCTGCCTGTTGGCTCTTCCTCCTGGGGGCACAGGGAGGTTCCTGGGACCTGGTGGCCCTGAGCCTCTGTGTGGCCAGAGGCACCAAGGCAGGAGTGGGTGGGGCTCACCAGTAGCAGTAGACGGACACAACGATGACGGCCACCATGGGCACGATGACCAGCGGCAGGATGAGGTTGAGCGGCACGTCGCTCACCCTCGTGTCATACTCCACGCGGCCCAGCACCCACTCTCGGGAGCCAAACTTCACCTGGAGCGCAGACAGGTGTGGCTGGGAGGGGCCCCCTCACTGCCCGCCCGCCCTCCCTCGGGCGCAGCCCCGACGCAGCCTGGAGCCCGGCCGACCCGCACGCACGATGAACTCAGGCAGGTTGTGCGTCGTGTCCCTCTTCTGCCGCCGCTTGGGCGGGGGCTGCACCTCCGGGGGCTCGCAGTACAGATCCGTCTCGGTCAGCGTCTTCATGATGCAGCGCTCGGCGCCCACAAAGGCCTCGGCCTCGTGAAGCGTCATCGCCTTATTCAGATTAGTGCCCTGGGGTGTGGAGGGGGGAGATCACAGTGACCAGGAGGGCGTCAGGGCCAGGGGGTCGGGGCCGCCTCTCCCGCCAGCCCCGGGCTGTGGCCAGTCCTCACCCGGGCGTGGATGAGCTTGTTGACCTGCTTCTTGACGCCCCCCGTGAAGTTCTCAAACGTGGGGTCGGCCACGTACTCAAAGGCACCGGCCTCGGTCCTGAGCAGGGCGCGGTGCCCGTCCATCTGGATGAGGGCCGTGAGGTTGTAGGCCTCGGGCTCGTCGGGGACCGCCGGGGAGGAGAAGACCACTCTGGAGTCATTGTGGAACATGTACTCGGTGCCCACGACCTGCAGGCCCAGGCCGGGCTGTCAGGCCGCGGGGCACGGACCCCATCCCCACCCCGCACTTCCCAGGGCCCGTGCCGGAGCCGAGTCCCCCGCCGGTACCGGGACTGACCGTCGTGGGCTGCAGAGGCCCGGCCTCCCGCCTCCGCCGCCAGGACTGCAGGGGCTCGGCGATGACCACCATGGCGAATCTCTGGATCAGGCTGAAGCCTTGCCCCGTGACGTTGATGCTGCGGCCACCGCTGGGGACGGGGATGGGGGGGGGGGCGGGCAGGCCTGAGTGGGCGCAGCTCGGCGAGCCGGTGCCCTGCAGAGCTGTGCCCCCGGCAGCTCCCCCACCCACATTCTGGCCACACAGGGGGCTGGGGGAGGGCAGAGCCTGGGGTCCCTGACCGCAGTCTGCAGTCGGTTACAGGCTGCAGGTCTGTGTGAATGAGTGCCTGCTGCAAGGTCGGGGGTTGAGCTCAGAGCACAGGCCCGTGGGCGCTGCCACTGCCTGTCAGGAGTGGGGGGCGGGGGGGGGTGAGGGGCCTGCTCCTCTGAATTTCTAGGAGGAAGCTGATCTGGGGGCACCCAGACCACACCCACATCCTCGTAAGCCTCGCTGCACGGGGTGGGTGTGGTGTGGAGGTCCCCTGGATGGCAGTGGAGGCGGGAGGGACCAAGAACCCCCAGGGAGGAGGGAGGGAGGCCGCACCTGACGAAGCTTCGCAGCGGTTCAAAGGCCCGTAGTACCGGATTCTCGCGGTAGGCGAAGACGACACCAGGGCTGGGCACCTGGGAGCCCCCATAGTAAATCTTCAGGGGCATCTCCCCCAGAGCCGCCTGCGGGCCAGTGACACACTGCAGCTGAGCCCCAAACTGCGTCCTGTGGGTGGAAGTTGCTAATCAGTGTCAACCCCACTCCAGGGCAGTGGGTCAATGGGTCAGGTTGGTCCTCTCCAGGTCATAACCAGAGAGCCCCAACCCCACCCCCAGGACCAGGGCAGACCCCAGATTCACCAGCCCGCAGGTGACACCCACACTTTACAAGGGACGTCATTGAGGGTCACCCGCACGTCTTCCTCAGAGCCCGTGTCGAGGTGGGTGCCATTGATGGTCAGCGTGGTGCCGCCTGCCTGCGGCCCCTGCTTTGGTTCCACGCTGAGGGGCTGAGGCTGCTGTAAGAGTGACAGGCGCATTGGGGTCAGGGCTGGGGCGGCGGCGACCTGACTGTGCCTGGCCTGTTGTCGAGCTCGGCCCCGCCCCACGCCACACACGGCCCTCGGTGGTCATAGCCAGACCCACTCACGTCTGTCCCAAACTGCAAGACCCACTCGGGTCCTGGGGCCAGGCGCTACCTGGTAGGTGAACAGAACGTGAGGCGGCGAGTGGCCCAGCTTCCCGTTGACGTCCACGACGACACCTGCTGTGATGGGTGTCCCTGCGGCCTCAATGGTGCACACGATTCTGGGAGAGTAAAGTCGAGACAAGGTGGGACACTCTCGAGCCCCTCGCCACACGCCTGTGGGGGTGCGGGTCCTGTCCTCCTCATCCACCGGCCACCTGGCCCCTCAGGCCAGGGAGCACAGACTTCAGGTTGTCCACTCACCGGGTGGACACGGAGTAGCTCTCGGGCTGAAAGGCGCAGTTCTGCTCCGCGACGGTGATCCTCTTGACGTCATCCGCTCTGACCCCCAAATTGGACCCCAGGATAGTGACTCGAACGCCCCCGCCCAGCGGGCCCGTTTCAGGACGGATCTGGAATCAGCAGAGCCCGGCTGACCCAGCCGCTGGGGCGGGCCGGCGTGCGCGGGAGCCGGGGCCAGGCTGGAGCTCCCCCACCCTGCCACCGGCCGCAGGCACGAAGGCTCACCCTGGTGATGACGGGCGGCGGGCACTCGGAGGTGGCGTTGCTGCACAGAGCCTCGTACACACAGCCACTCTGCCCGCCGCACCACACACACTTGTACGCAGGGTCGGCGGCCAGGCACAGGCTGCAGTCGCTCCGGCCAAAGGAGCAGTTGTAGAGGGTGACTGTGGGGACGGTGGACAGGGGTCAGGGGCTGCCCTGTCCTCCGCTGCCCGCCCAGCCCCAGCTGCCCACTCCCTACCCTGGAGCTTGCTGTCCACATTCTTGCCGTAGGACTTGACGTACAGGTGCAAGGGCAGAGTCTCGTTGGCATCATGGGACAGCTAGGGGGACACACGGGGACAGGCTGCACTCCTTGAGCCCACCCAAACTCGAGGGTGACCACAAGGGCCCGTGTGGTCCCCTCACAGCCAAGGGGCAGCGGGAAGCTGGAGCCTCAGAGAGACAAAGGATCACTTCGATGCCAGGGAGTTGGCAGGAACAGAGACACTCTAAGGCCACACACGAATGGCTGGCCACCCCTCTGCACCCCTCGCCCCCGGAGCCCTTCCTCAGGATCCAGCAGCCTGGCCCGCCTGCCCCAGGAGCCGTACCTTCGGGGTCCGAAAGAAGAAGACTCCTGGCCCCTGTGTTCCCACCGGCTCCTCAAACTTGAGCAGGTCACTACCCACGTACAAAGAGGAACCCTGCAAGGCCAGGCGGTCAGAACCCCCCATACAGAGCCCCCCGGCCTCCCCCACCCTGCCGCAAGCCCAGCGTTCACAGTGCCGGTGCCCCCTCTGTGCCCCTCTACCAGCAGCTGGGCACTCCCGCCACGCTGAGCCCTCGGCCACTCCCGACCACAGCCCTCCTCCCTCCTCACCAAGGGGCGTCCAGCTGCCCAGCCACTCAGCACCTGGAACTCGCTGTCTCCTGCCTGTTTCCAAGGTCCACTTGAATGTCCCCCCCACCCCACTGGACCTCTCTGCCTTCTTCTGTCCCCAAATGTATGTGGACCGCCTCCCTCATGCACAGGGTCCTGAGTCAAGGGAGGCTCAAATGCAGACCAGGCACTCTGACCAGCCCCCATGGCTGCCCCCAGCCAGCACCCCACAAGCCCCTCCCACCTTCACTGTGTCCAGGTTCTTCCCCTGGAAGGTTACGTCCGTCTCGTGGTTCATGGGGATGACCAGCGGGCTGGGGTTCAGGAACTGAGGGCAGCTGTCCTCCTGGAGGGAACAAGGCTGGTCAGGCGCCGCCTGGCCGGGGCCGCGCCGCCCAGCTCCCTCTCTGTGCCCGCGGCCCCTCACCATCTGGGCGGGGACGATGCCAGCCTCGGGGCTGGGGGAGGCCTCCCGGCACTCGTGGTAGCGCAGGTCCCACTGGCAGGTCCAGCGGTTGCTCGCGCAGGAGATGCACCTGGGGGAGAGAGGGCGGTGAGGAAAGCAGGGCTCCCGGCAGGGCTGGGGGCTGGGCACACGGGCACAGAGACACTCACGGCAGGTTCTCGGCCAGGCTCATGGCCTCCCGGCAGTCATAGAAGGGGTACAGGTGAGAGGTGAGGAAGATGCCGCCGCGTCTGAAGAGCAGTTTGATGTTCACAGCCACGTGGTCTGTGGGTGGCAGAGGAGGACGGCCTCAGACAGGGACCCCAGCTCAGGGCCAGGCTGGCACGGTGGGGGCGCAGCAGCCCGGCCAGAAGCAGAGGCCGAGGGAGGAGATCCCAGCCTGTGAGCGGGGAGCCCCGCAGGGCCCACCCCACTGACGTCGCTTGGGCTCAGCCAGACCTGCCAGCGTTATCAGATCTCGGCTCCCGGGGCCGGGTCCAAGTTGCTCCCCAGAGCCCTGTGCTGTTGAACCCTCTCTCTGTTCTAGCAGGCACTGAGGGCCGTGGATCCTGGATGTCTGGGTCAAGGGACCTGCCAGGCCCCTGACATGTCACTGTGGCCCCTGACTTCACTAGCAAGCCGTCCTCTGCTGGCCCACATTCAGAGCCCTGCGGCGGGGAGTGGGGATGACAGTGTGTGCCCCCCCCGCCCCCCCGCCAGCTCAGGTAGCCAGAATCAGAACTGCTCGGGAGCCTCCCCTCCATCCTGCACCCCCGGGACTGCAGGTGCCCGTGACCCCGCGGCGTGCGGAAGGGAGAGCAAAGCACCCCCAGTCGCCGGACGGGGGCCTCACCGTGGCCAGGCGGCGTGACAGGAATGCTACTCGGGGAGTTGCATATGACGGCATCCCCCTCCACACGGGCCGGGTGTGGTGGCGAGTCACCAAAGAGACACAGCAGTTCATCGTCCTCACTCAGGGCCGGGAGGGGACTGACAGTCAGCTGCACCTGGGGAAGGGGCCCGGGCTCACACCAGGACCCTTTTGCCCATCCACCCTTGGGGCACCAGGGCACCCGGGCGGGGCCGTCTGGAGGAGAGCCTCCTGCCCGCCCAGCGCCCTGTCCTCAGGCGGGAGTGAGATAATACAAGGCTGGCTATCCATGTCATCCCCAGAGCCCCAGGTCAGGGGACGCCCCGCCTCTGCCCAACACCTGCTCACCCCCACCCCCACCACGCACCTCCCCCTGGGCCCGGCGGCTCATGTTCTGCGGCTGGGCCCCGGTGATGGCTACGCAGGACTCGTCACGACTCCACAGCCAGTGGCCGCGCTCCTCGGCCCGTGGGCACTCGGCCCTCCTGGTGCATCTACAGGGGCAGGGGGTGGCCTCAGTCCTGGCACCAGCCAGCCACACCCAGGCCCCCAGGGCAGGGCCGAGACTCCTGGACTCCTGGGCACTCACCGTCCCTCGACGACGCACCAGCCGCAGTAGGGGTCCTGGGAGCTGTGGCACTGGGTGCAGCTGGCGTAGCTCCAGCACTCCTGCACGGGGAGCCGGAACACCTGGGCAGCAGGGCAGCGAGCGGAGTGCTGCAGTCCCAGACCACTGGCCAGCAGCCGCTAGCACTAGGTTTTCCTGGGACCGCCGGGCTTGGTCCCACCCTTATCTTAGAGCCTAAAAGCCTGATGCCAACTCAAGGCTTGCTGACAAGCATCCAGGAACAGCTGCCCTCCAGATTCTGAACAGCCCTGTCCAGTGGCTGCAGCTGACCCTGGACCTGGTGATGCGGAGTCCCAGGAAACCACGGGGGCCCAAGCGAGGGCGCCTCCCTATGCCAGTTGAGTCTCTTTAACTCCGTGCCCAGAGAGAGGCACCTGGCCAACCTGGGTGCTCCCAAAGGGATCTTATACGGGTGGGCCTGGCCCATGTCCCCCACCGTCCAAGCTCACTGGGCTGCACGGGGCCCCTTGTCGCCCTGTCCGCCCTTGGACAATCTGAGCTCTGACCGGTCCCTTCCATCAGAATGGGGCCAGGGCAGGGCCATAGACAGGGGAAGCGCCTAAGAGACACAGGATCAGGATGCTGCCAGGAGCCCTTCTCATCCCCCTCCTCGCCTCCCCCTGCACCACCTATCACAAGGGCCCTGACCAGCGGCGCCCCTTCCCCAGGACCCACCTTGTCCTGGGTCATAGCATAAAGACTGGCCAGGTCTGCGGACAGCACCAGGTCACGCTGGATCCTCTTGTTGATCTCCACGAGGATGGAGCCGTACTCCGCGGAGCTGCCATCCGGCGCAAGGTACACCTGGGGGTGTGAGGCAGGTGCGTGAAGACAGGGGGCCTTGTGCAGATGGCCCCGTCTGGGAGCTGTCCTACCCCAGCCCCAGGCCTCACCTTGAGGACCCGGCCATCTGAGGTGCCCAGGAAGGCGACAGTGTGGTCATTCTCCGCAGTCACCGTCACAGCTGTCAGGTTCATGCCTCCACGCTGCAGCACGGCTGTGGCCGTGAGTCCGTCTCTGCTGCCCAGCGGGTAAGGCAGGTGCTCGGAGCCACACGGGAAGCTCTCACTGGCGCCCTGTAGACCACGGTGTCAGCGCGGGGCACAGACCCCTCGCGCACGAGGCCCCGGGCACTCGTGGCTCCCACACATGCACCCAGGAACAAAGGCCATGCCAGCAGGGCCGCGCCACTGCCGCGGGCCCCTGACACCCAACACGAGTGATCAGACACCTGGAGGAAAGCAGCCGCGCCCACAAGCGGGACCCGACCACAGCGACGCCTCACACACGCACCCTCGCCCCGTGCCCTCACGAGCCGGACGGACACGGACCAACAGCAAGCAGAGCCACGCACACGCCCGGGGGCGGGGGGCGGGGGCGGCCTGCGGGAGGAGGTGCTGACGCCACGTACCGGCCCGTGGCCGCCGCACTGGATGTCGCCGTGGAAGGGCTTGTAGAAGGTGTCGCGGCCCGCCTCCCGGGTGCCCGTGTAGCAGGCGTTGCGGTTGGCCTCCATCTTGGCGTGGACCTCGTCCAGGGGGAACAGGCAGAGGCCTGCGCGGGGCCCCCCGCCGCTCCGGCCATCCCTGCTGAAGGCTGCGTAGAGCACCCTGCCGGCGCTCGGCCCAGCCACGGAGGCCGCCAAGCAGGTGCCGAAGGCAGGGGCCTGGGGGTCACCGGGGTCGAGGCACTGCAGGTCCATCTCCAGGTAGGAGTAATAGAAGGGGTCCTGCTTGCACATTCGCGCCAGGAGCGTGCGGTTTCGGGGCGGGTGCTTGTCCTGCTGGTTGAAGACGAAGAAGACGTAGAGGCCGTCCTCGAAGGCAGCCGCGAAGTGCTGCGTGTTGGTGGACAGGTAGCCGGCCTTGTAGGTGGCGTGGTCCGTGTAGGCCTCGAAGGCCTCCCGGCCCTCCGTGCGGTCCAGCAGGCGGGTGCTGACGATGATGCCGTTGTCGTGGGGCCCGTTGCCCTTGCCCACGAACAGAACCCTCTCGCCGCCAGGGCTGGTGGCGCTCACCAGGCCCACCGTGGCCACGCTCGCGTCGTTGCTGGCCACGAAGGACTTCTCGCCGCTGCCGTCCTCGTAGAAGAGACGCACGGAGATGTTGCTCAGGGCGCGCAGGGCACAGATGCCCTTGAAGAGGCTGCCACACTCGATGAGGCGCTTCCCGGGGGGGTCGAGCAGCAGCAGCTGGTTGACGTTGTCCGTCTGCACGGCCTCGTGGCACTGGCTCGCCTCGATGGGCGGCGTGCACTTCTTGTTGTCCAGGGCAGGGCCCGTGGACGCCTGCTGCTCCAGCTGGAGGCTGGCACTCAGCTGGTAGAGCACGTTCACTGCCCCCACGTACACCACGCCCGAGGCCTCATCCACAACCAGGTGGTTCAGCTCCGTATCGCTCCGGAAGAAGTCCAGCTTTCGAGGCCGCAGGCCCGCGCTGGGGCCCAGCAGGCCCAGGAGGGTCAGGGCCCAGAGCTGCAGAGCCATCGCCCCTGGTGCCCTGTGGGAACAGAGAGGGGTCAGGGGAGCCCCGGCCTGCAGGATCCACGTGCGCACAGGAAGCCCCCACTCCAAGGGCCCCTGCAGACCCCACCTGAACACCCAGAACACAGGCCAGAGAGGGTCAGGGCTGCGCAGCAGGCCCCAGGTCACCCGCCCCTTCCCCGCCTTCCCCCGCGCCTGGCCAGATACACCTGCCGTCCTCCTCCCCAAGGAGACCGTCTCCTGGCCCTTCTCAAGATCCCCCCGAAACACGAACTAACAAGCAGGGTCCAGCCAACCAGCACTGTGCGCTACCGGCGGGGCGGGGCGGGGCGAAGCCGCAGGACTGTGCCCTGACCTCCACCTCCAGGTTCTCAAAGCGCCTCCTCCAGGAAGTCTCTCAGACACTCACGCACGTGTGCTCCCCACTCCCGAGGACCCCAGAGCTCCAGGCCACAAGCCCAGGCCGACTGCGAGGCCCTGGACCTGCAAACTGCCGCCCGCGCACCTGCTGTACACCTGGCAGCGCGCGGAAGGAAGCAAACGAAGAAGAGGAGCTGGAACCAGCTGTGCAGTGAGGGCGCACACTGTTTTTTTTAAATTTACTATTTTTTTTAGTAATCTCTATACCCAACGTGAGGCTCAAATGCATGACCCTGAGACCGGGCCGCACTCGTCCGAATGAGCCAGCGGGGCGGCCTGGCACATACTTATTTATGTTTGCCCACCAGAGCCACCCAGGCCGCAGCCCACCCCCGCCTCCACATCCGCCTCCCCTCCAGAGCCAGCAGAAGAGACAGCCGCAATCCACGCACCCTGCCTATGCCTCTAGGCCTCTTCTTGGGGGAGCCCGTAGGCCCCTCCCTCGAGACCCTGCTCTATCCTGGTCAGAATCCCCCACATTGCCCTCTGCTGGCAGCCTCACAAACTGCCCTCTGCGGACATGCTGAGCCCTCACCCCCGCATCCACTGTCACCTTCCCTGAGGGACCTGTGCCTGGCATGACATTTAGAGCAGTCCTGCCCAGGCCACACGCCTGAGTGGAGCCAGACCCAGATGGCAGAAGGCAGTGAGGGGCCCAGGCCCCGTTGTCCCAGACCACCTCCCTGGGTATGCTCGTACTCCCTGGAGAAACAGTGACTTTTCTGACACCCTGACTCGCCCTGTGTCCTGTCCATCTCTTCTAAGACAGCAGAAAGGGATCAGCTCTGCTCCTGGTCTCCCCAGGGGGGACGTGGCTCTGGACCACTGACTTTGGGCAAAGCTGTGTTTACTAGAGTAAGTCAGCTTTTTTTCATGGAACCTGTGATTCTTCCATCAAACTAACTTCCTTCTTTGCTTGGGCCACTAGGAAACCCCTGACCAGACTGTGGCTGCTCTCCATCCCCCTGCGACCTTCGGTTCTGAGTGGCCACAGCCTTCCTCAAACTTCTGGAGGAAGTAAAACCAAGAAGCAACCGACCGACAAAGCCTTCCTGCCTCAGGATCACTGCAGGGCTGGGGGAGACACCCCTTCAGCGGGGCAGCCCCCGCCTCTGAGGACCTCCACCTAGCACTGGAGTGGAAGTTCTTGCCTAGCCCCTGGCGACCCCAGATGCCCTCCTCACCAGCCACCAGAAGAGGAGCCACCCACAGGGTGTCCCCAGGGAGACCGCAGGGTCTCGGGAACCAGCCCCTCGGTGCTGGGGGCACAAAGCTGGGCAGGGCCAGGGAGAGGTGAAGGTGGCCCAGGGCAGGGCTGAAGGAGGAGAGCTAGAGGGACCCCTCATAAGGGTAGCCAGGTTGGGGAGACTTTATTCAGATAAGATGTCACAAGCCCCTCAGGTCATCCCATTGAATGGCAGGGGGTCCCCACCAGCACAGACTCCTCTCTAGTCTCAACTGCCCATTTGTGGGGAGAGACTGGGGTTTGGGAGATGTCCGGGCATGGAGCTGGGGTGCCCAGACTCTGAGACCACGCAGACCCAGGCGCACCAAGAGGCCCCAGACATTTGGGCACCGGCTGGTACTGCTGGTACGGGTCACTGCTGCCCGTCCCTCCCAGGGAAAGCGCTGGGCCTGGAGGATCCACCCCCTCAGCCCTCCTCCACCCCCGCCCTTAGGGCCGCCTCTCCTCTCGGTCCAAAGTCCACTCGGTGGCGCTGGCGAGGGGGATGGGAGGGAGGGCCCGCTAGCCCCTCGGTCTGGTGCCCAGGCTGGCCCTCCCCCACCTGGCCCCCGCTCACCGGAGTCCCCTCGCCGCCGCTGTCGCGACCCGGCACCCGGGCCCCTGCTCCCCCCACCCGCCGGCCGGCCTGGCTCCCACCCGCCAGCCAGCCTGAGCTCGGAATGAATGGAATGTTCCCGGGGCCCAGGGAGGGACTGCGGGGCGGGCGGGGGCGGGGCACGGGGGCGGGACCGGAGCCCAGGCCACACGGGCAGCAGTCTGGACACGGGATCGCCCCACGTGGACCCACAGAGCCCAGGCCCCTCCGCTGGTCTGCAAGTGAGGCCAGGGATTGAACACCTAGCTGACCTAGTGGGGGAGTTCCTAGGGGCACCCCTAGGTGTTGTAAAAAAGGCTCAAACCCACCCCTCCCTCAGCCCTGATAACTCACAGCCTCGGTGGGACCCAAGAGGCAGAGATCACAGTGCATAAAAAGAATGCTCTGGTCTTTCTCCAGTAAACATCCATTTAACTAGTCCATTAGGGCAGGAGCCCAGCCCTGTCCTCTGCCCTAGGGCCCCGCCAGGTCTGATACACCGTAACCGCTCAGTAATACTGAGTGTCATCAAGGAGAGTGGGACCAGCTCCTGCCACTGGCGTTAAAACTGGCCCAGACCCAGGCTATCTGCCCCACGACCCCTCTGGGTTTTGGGCAAAGCGAGGCTTAAAATCTCAGGGCAGCAAACTACTTACCCCCCCATACTGAGCCCGTGTCACCCAGGGTGGTAGGAGGGGCTTGGGTCACACTCCAGAGGTGGCAGCTTCCCTCCACTTACTGGCCAAACAAAGCCTTAGGTGACCTGCCTGGCCAGGTCCCTGAGCAAAGGGTGACCCACCTGACCAGGGAGCTCAGGCCACTGTGGAGGCGCCAGGCAGAGCCGGCAGAGCTTCCTGCCGCTAGCGTTCCGGGAACGGGCGCTTCCTGTTTTGCAGAGAACCCCAGGACCCCTGGCTCACCGGGCGGCGGGGATTTCCTCAAGGGCATCAGCTGGCCTCCTTCCTGGCCAGGGTCCAGAGGTGCACTTCCAAAAAGTTGCACAAACTCCGGCCTGTTGTTGGCCCAGAAAACGTCTGGGAGGACACTCCTCCCCCAAGCCCAAATTCCCAGCCTTAGTGTTCAGAACCCAGCCCCGCTCCAGGGCAGTCTCACTGGAGAGCCCACCCTCCCGAGGAGAGCTTGATCTCGGAAAACTGGGATGGGGGGTGGGGGGTTGCCGGCAGTGGCCCCCACGGGCTGGGCACTTGGATCTGGGCAGATGTGTGCACACTGGGCCTAGCCAGACCAGGGCCTCAAGGTCACCCCCCCACATGGTCAGTAGAAAGCACCTCTAGCCTCGCTGTGTGGCTGTGGCCCCCCACTGCCTTCCCCAGGTGGGGCCCAGCCCCCACTCACCGACGCTCCGCAGTCCCGCTCAGTGTCTGCTCTGGGCCAGCATCGAGATTCTCTAGGAAGCAAAGGTGCAACAGTGGTCTCACCACAAGCCTGGCCTGACCCCACCAGTTTCCTCTGCTCTGTGTCTGGGGGGCGGGGAGCGGCTCCGGGGATCCCATCTGGCCCTTGCTGTCCTGGCCCAGGAGACCCCCAACCTTCTCTGTCTCCTCCATCCTGCTCCCAGTACACACAGCCCCCTCAGCCGCCAGCCTCCAGGACCCCAAGGCATACACACCCACTTGGTCTTCCCGAATACAAGCCTGACACGTCACTCTTTATGCTCAAAAAAAGCCGAGGGAAAAAGGGGCAGAAGTTTCCTTTCACTGTAAGTCTGTCGGTATCATCTGCCTTTTTAAAACTAGGTACACACCTTACTTTGATTAAAATATAAATTGCTTTCTGGAAAACGAGCATATCCATGCCCCTCAAATTCTACTTACTAGCTGTGTGACTTTGGGCAAGTTCCTCTTTGGTTCCTCTCCGCGCCTGTAAAATGGAGCCGCAGTGAACCCCCCCAGGAGTTTGTAAGGGCCAAATGATCCATTCACGAAAAACCTCGGGAGACCTGTTACACTGTAGCGCTCTGGATAAATATCCATGTGTATCCACAGGGGAGACTGTTCAAGGCTACTTCTTGGCAGGTTTGTTAGCAAAATGTGGCAAACACCCAGCAGCCAACCAGAGGACCCCAAGAAACAACCAAGCTAATGCAGGTGGGTGGTCAATGATGAACCCCATGGGGCGCAGACACACAGGATGGCGGTGCCACAGGGCTCCGGGTCTTCATGGAGGTGTATGCGGGTGCGGGTTGGACTGCTGAGTTTTAGAAGCCTTCGTTCACATCGAAAACAGGGGCACCGGGGTGGCTCAGTGGGTCAAGCATCCACCTCGGGTTTCAACTCAGATCATGATCTCCTGGTTCGTGGGATGGAGCCCCATGTCAGGCTCCTCACTGACAGCAAGGAGCCTGCTTGGGATTCTCTTCCTCTCTCTCTCAAATTAAATAAAGAAAAAAGAAAACTAGGGGCACCTGGGTGGCTTAGTGGGTTAAGCCTCTGACTTCGGCTCAGGTCAGATCTCATGTCCGTGGGTTCGAGCCCCGCGTCAGGCTCTGTGCTGACAGCTCAGAGCCTGGAGCCTGCTTCTGGTTCTGTGTCTCCTTCTCTCTCTCTGCCCCTCCCCCTCTCATACTCTGTCTCTCTCTGTATCAAAAATAAATAAAACATTAAAAAAAATTTTTTAAAGAAAACTAAAAATAGTAGTAAAGCCTGGGGGCAGGGGAGAGGGGACTGGGATAGCAAAGCAATTTCATTTGCCAATTTTTGAAAAAAAAATTTCAAGAATATATTCACATATTGTCTAAATAAAAAGAGGTATATACCTAATAATAAGGACTGGCTCCCCAGCTCGCTCCCTGCAGCTCCACTCTGCTTTAGGAAATGGCTTTCTTGGTCAACCATCTTTCCTGGCCAATCCTCGCCGCCACCCCCACCCCCCCATCCAAGGTTCAGCCACTCCTGCCTGGCCCTTTGGCTCCCAAACTGGCTGCTCCCCTCCGCCCCACAGCACCTGCTCCACATGGACCAGGCCCCCCCCCCAGGGGTCCTGTGCAGCAGGCTCCACCCTGGTCACTGGCTACCTGCATCCTGGAGGCTACCTGCATCCTACGGCAGGTCCCAGGAGGGGACTGACAGAGGCAAGGAGGGCAGGGCTGCAGGGTCCCCCAGCCCCTGACTGAGGGGCTCAGGGCTCTGGGCGCAGGGATGAGGGATGTCCTTTTGCCACAAGCACTGGACCCAGCCTTTGTGTAAGGAGCAAAGAGCACTCCACAGACCAGTTCAGGGGCCAAACCCCAGGGCGCAGTCTCACAAGAGAGCTGGGTGGGGCGAGCCCAGCCTGGAGGCTGCAGTCGGCGCAGGTGGAAACCGCACTGGGGTCCACAGCACACTGACTGCAGCTCATGCTGACCTGCCACCTTGAAGGGACAGCATGTGAGCCTCCGGGTGCCCTTCCCTCCCCTTCCCCCAGCACAGCTAGCCCAGGAGTCCCCAGCCCCCAGGCAGGGTGTGTGCCTGGGTGTGTGTCTGTCTGTCTGTCTGCTGCAGGCAAAGCCAAGGGAGGGTGGCCTCTTCCAAGGGACACCTTCCTGGGCCCACACAGGCACACACTGCCCTCCAGGGATTTGTTCTGAGTGAACAGCGGATCTCGGCCAAAGCTTCCTGCACAACGCAAGCTGGAGCCTCCTCTGCTCAGCCACCCAGTCCTGCGCCTTTCCTCTCTCAAGGGCAGTTCTCTCAAGCACCCAGTCCTGCTCGGCGTCTCCCATCTTGTCCATCCTTCCCCCCCCACCGCCCACGCCAGGCTTTATCTCCTGCTCTCAGGAGGGAGAACCCACAAGCCACAGAGGCACGGCCCTCTACCCCAGTCACACATGCCAAACCCTGCTGCACAGAGGGACCTCAAGGGCAGAACTCTGGAGCCAGACTTCTGGGTTCAAACTCCAGCTCGGCCTATTTCCACCTCGGTCCTGTGGGTTATTTACAAAGCCACACCGGGCGTCAGTTTTCCCATGTGGAATGGGGGTAATAACGGCCTCAGTGAGCTGCCATGAAGTGTAACCAAGCCCACGTGTGGAGGTCCTGATGGGTGTGCGTCCAGTGGAGGAGGCGCTGTGGTGTCACCCTGTCTCTGCTACTGCAGCCCCACGTGCTGCCCAGGAAACTCCTACTCATCATCCCTCAGAATCCTGACGCCCACCCAGCCCCTAAATTCTGTGGTCTTCCCCGGGTAAATATGAACATAGGAGCTGGCCAGGTAGGAGCGGGCCTGAGCCCAGGGAACCCGGAAGGCAGGGGCATCCCAGAATGGAGGGCTGGAAACACAGGTGCCCTGCAGTGGCAGAGGGCAGGAAGGCCCAGGGAGCCCCTGCCTGCCCTCCACGCCTCAGCCTGATGGGAACAGGCGGTCCCTTCCCAGACGGGTCCCCGTGCTTTCCATCCTCAGGCTCCATCTTCCTCTACTGCGGGGCCACCAGGCCCCTGGCACGGGCAGTGCCTCGCCCCCCCTCCCCAAAAGATGGTAAAGAGGTAGGGCAGAGTCCTCACTCCAGACCAGACCCAGGAGCTGGGGGCCTCTCTGGCCCTCCCCCTTCGTCCCACCTGAGGGAAGCCTCTGTCTGGGGTGTGGGCCAGAGTTGGGGGTTCTTTTCAAGTTGCTATTCCCTAGTAAACACAGATTGATTTCTTAACGCTAAAATCAAAACAATTCGGGCTGGTGGAAGTGGGGTCCACCGTGGGGTTGCCCGGCCCGCCCTACCTTCAGGAAGGGAACCCGGATGGGGCGGGCATGAGACAAGGCGGGCAGAAGAGGTGCGGGGGACCAAGATGAGGACTCGGGCACAGGCAGACACGGAAAACGGGCCAATTCGGGTGAAGGCTCAGGGCCGGGTGGGGACAGACGCGGCTCACCCCCAGCCCGGCCACCTTGAGTGGAGCCCCGAGGAGCCCCCCAGCTGGGCGGGAGCCAGCCTCCAGGCGGCCAGGCACCACGTGAGAAACCAGGGAGTCGCCCCTCCCCCGCCGGGCAGCTGGCAGCCAGGGGACGCGGCCGCAACTCTCCCGACGAAAATGCAAATCTGCAATTAGCCGGGAGCGTTAAACAAATCAGAGGAAACAAAACAGGCCGAAACGCCTGCAAATCGCCGGCAAATCCGAGCCTCCGCTGTTTTCAAAACAAGCGCGAGGGAGGGGCGCGAAGGGGGGGGGGCGCCAGCCGGAAGGGGTCTGTCCCCCGCGGTCCCGCGCGCCAGCCCCGCCCCCCCTCCTGTGACCCGGGTCTGAGTTCCGCTGGGGCGTGGGGGCCCCCTCGGCCGCGTCCCTGCGGGACCCAGCTGGGCGAGCGGAGCGGAAGGCGCGGGGCCGGTACCCGGGGAACGGCGGAGGACTACCCGGGCCCCGGTGCCGGCCGGGGGTGACATCGGGCGTCCCCCCCAAGCCCCCCCGCGCCCCGCACCCTCGCCAGGGACCCCAGGGCGCGCCGGCAGGTCGGAGCCCGACCTCGGGTAACAATGACAGTGGCGGCGATCACGTGGGCACAGGGAACCGTCGTCGCCACCGAGCGCTCACCTGGCGCCAGGCTCGGCCCCACGCACGACCCGCGCACGACTGCCCATTACCTGCCTTAGCCCTCCCGGCGCAGCGGGTGAGTCCCCGAGCTCGGCCACCCCCTTCGCTGCCCGCCAGTCACGCACCACCTGGGCCACGGCGACAGCTCACATGACCCTGACCCCAGCAAAAGCTGAGCTCTCCCAACACCAGCACCTAGGGCAGGGGCGGGGCCGGGCCCTGGGGACAGATTGACGTCGCTGCCTGACACTTGCGTCAGCGCCACCAGAGCCTCCCACAGGACCCCTGCTCCCCCAGGTTACTTCTACCTGCCTAGACTGTGGGGCCAGGTTGTGCAAACCTGGCCTGTTGGGGGGGAGTGGTCAGCCTCCTGAAGTCTGGACTCTGGGTCCCAGCATGAAGTCACCCCTGGCTGGTAGCAGTGAGGAAGGTCAGAGGCCCGAGACCCAAGGCTAACAAGAGTGTGCCCACGGAAAACCCCAGCCCCTTCTGATCCCATTACCCTCCTGCCAGCCTCCTGCTCAAGCTCCTGATGTCACGCACAGCGGCCTGAGTGCACCCGGGTCTCCCAGCAACTCTGCCTGAGGCCTGAGGTCACTGTCACCAGGGTGTCTGCATCTAGCCCTTGCCCTCAGGTGTCCCGTGAGCTAGCCCGACAAAGCCTAGGAGTGTCTGCTCCACCCCCTCCCTGTCTGACAACCGCAGCCTCTGTCCACACCCACCAGGATGCACACGCTGTTGGCGGTCAGGCCACGCTCCCGTCCACTCGCTGCCTAACCCTGTGGCCGGTGGCTTAGAAAAACCTCAGCATGGGGGTGCCTGGGTAGCTCAATCGGTTAAACTGAGTCGGACTCTTGATTACTGCTCAGGTCATGATCTCACAATTCTGTGAGTTCGAGCCCCGCATCAGGCTCTGTGCTGACAGCATGGAGCCTGCTTGGGATTCTCTCTCCCCCTTCCCTGCTCTCTCTGTCTCAAAAAAAAGAGAGAAAGGAAGGAGGGAGGGAGGGAGGGAAGGAAGGAAGGAAGACAAACCCGAGAACACAGTAAAAGAACTTCCCCTGCAGGGACCCTGCCTGCAGGCAGCGGCCTCCTGAGCTTCCCAGGCCCCCAGGACAGAGGTAGGATTTGTTAGGTTCTGACACCCACCATTGCTGTAAGACTTATCTCTCCCTTCCTGCCCACTCCCCCCTAGTCCCAGCCACCATTGTGTTGCACCTGGACAAGCTTAGGCCCCACGAAGGACCCCTCACTCTGGCCTCACCCCCAGGTCCCTCGTACGCAGGGCAGTTCTGCGTCAGAACACTCCACAGCTTAACACCCTCCGCTGACATCCCTTTGCTCCTGGGGAACCCCAACCTGGGGCTCACTGACCTGTCCCATCTGCTCAGTCCAAAGCCCCTGACCACTTCCTGTGTGCGGAGGACCCAGGGGCGAGTCTATCCCCTGGCTCGGCAGAGCGGCCTCAGTCAAAAACCGAGAAGGCTGGGGCTGGCCCCTGGGCAAGTGTGGACGTTCTCCTGAGATAACTCGCCACTGGGCAGCCTCCGGTCTAACTGAGAAAGACGAGCGGGGGTGAGAGATGCGCAGGGGCAGCTGCCGGTCAGGCACGGCAGGGCCTCGGAGCACACACGAGGCCTCCGGCCACCACCCGGCTAAGAAGCGCAGTTCAGACAGCTGCCCGGACACAGAAGGGGCCCCGGGTGAGCAGCTGAGGCCCTGAGCCGCCGCGTCCACGCTAGGAGAGGCTGAGGGCAGTCCTGTGGACACTTGGGCCTCCACGGCAGGCCTGAACCACTGGTCCTCATGTCTGGCCTCCCTGCCCACCATCCTCTCCCTGCCTGCGTGCCCCCCCTCTGAGCTGCTCCACACCCCCCCCCCCCCCCCCCCCCCCCCCCCCCCCCCCCCCCCCCCCCCCCCCGCAGGCTCACCTCACAGCTGACTGGATGCTGCAGGCCGCGCCAGCCTGAGGCTCGAGGCAGCTGCTCGGGGCTCAGGACCAGCCTCCACCCAGAGCCCCCTGCCTGGGCCGTGTGCAGGAGGCGGGAGTGGGCGTGGGGGGCGGACGGGTGAGGGCCTGAGCAAGTGAGGAGCAAGCAGGGCCTATAATCTCCCCATCAGCCTGTCAGCTCCTCGGCGGTCACCCCAGCCCCGCCTCCTCTGTCTCTACCGAACCCCGCAATTAGCCTGCGGCACTGTGCCAAGCTGGCAAACCAGCCCACCACTCACACACGTGACCACACATGTGCAGGCACACACATCAGTGTTGCCAACCAAGGACTCTGCCAATGGGGGTCCTTCCCCAACACCCACACCGCATCCCCAGGACAAAGGGCCCATGGGAAGTTCCCAGGACCTGTGCTCGTGGACTGTGAGTGGTTGTGTGTGGGGAGGGTCTTCGGCAGCCCCAGCACTGGGTTAGCCCAGGATGCCCAGAGGGGCCAAAAGGGCTGGCAGAGCTGGGCAGGCCTGGATCTGGCCCCCAGGGTGGGACCACGTGCAGGAAAGTGGGGGCAGCACCATCTACACAGAAGGGGCTAGAATCCACATTCGGCCCAGAGCTCTGACCTCTTACTGGCCTTCCAACCCACTGCTCTACAGCTGGGCCCCCATACCACCCAGGTCACCCCCATCCTGCCCAGCTGCCCCCTCGTGGCCTCTGAACCACACAAGTGCCACCGTTTCCCTCTGCCCAGCACACTTCCTCCCAGCAGGGAGAACCCCCTCGTCCCCTGTCACCCATGCTGCCTGCCGTGGCCTTTTTGGGTCCCCAGAATTGCCTCAGCGTGCGGCCCAGCAGCATGCCGGCAGGGGAGCCAATGGCATCCCCAGCAAGGCCCTGATCCACCCACAGCCCAGGTGGCATGCCGGCTCAGGGGGCACAGGCCAGAGAAGGGAGAGGGCCGACACCGCTTGCCTGGATGCTCTGTTGACACAGGTGGCCTCCTGAAAGACTGACATCAACCCGTTTCCCTTTCTTGCTTTTCCTGAGGAGGGGCCCAGCTGGGGCAGTATTGGGCAGAGATCTGAGCTCCCCCCGGGGCCTGTCCTCCCAGAACCTCACGGGGGAACCTCTGGTCAGCTGTGCCGGGGCAGGAGGGAGGGGGCGCTACCCTGGGGGTTTGGTCTCTGTACCAGAAAGTGGTGCATCCAGGGTCGCGCTGATGGTCGAGCTGAGTAGAACCCAGGCTGCACCCAAAAGGCTTCCCTCTCCTTCCCCAGGGCACTCAGGCCAGGACCCGCCCAGCACAAGGATGGGGAACAGGAGGGCTTCATGACATCTGAAGACAAGGATGTGGGCACTGAGCCAGACCCTGTGCCCAGATGCCCGTGCCCGGCACACTGACATACCAGGCCCCCAGGTGGACCAGCCCCCAGCCACAGCGGGACCCAGAGTGACCGAGTCTCTATGCCTGAAAGGTTGGGTGGGGAGACCACAGAGAGTAACAAAGTGGGAAAGAGAACCCCAACTCCAGGTCTGGGCCCGCCCTGGGAGTGTCCCCACGAGCAGCCCCGGCTGCCACCCATGGCTGCGCCAGGCTCCCTCCAGGGGCCCAAGTCCAGTCATTGTCACAAGAGTGTGAATCAACTACAGAGCAGAGGAACGCAGACCCACTTCGGTGGGACCTGGAGGCAGGACGGCAGAGGCCAGGCCCAGCCCTTCCAATGCTCCAGCCGAGGTGACGAGACAGGGTGAGGAGTGTGCGCCGCCAGGGGCAGCCAGGACAGCATTCTTGCCCGGGCAACTGAAGGGGCAAGAGAGGCAGAGCCTGTTAGACATGAAACCAGGGAGGGGAAGGGAGTGCAGGGACCATGGAGAGAAAAGGGAAGCGCTGGTGCCAGCCTCCCCCACAACTCCCTCCTCCCACAGCCCCAAGCTCCGCCTACCCACCAGTCAATTACAGGCCACTAATCCCGCCCCCTGAGCCTGTAATTTGAGTCCAAAGACAATTAGCTAGAGGCCGGCCCCACCCTGACCCACCCCACAGCCCCACCCCAAACACAAACACCTATTAGGCTCCCGTGCAGGGACCCTGCCCAGCCCCAACCCTCAGCAAGGGACTCATCCCCAGTGAACCTTCGTCCCCCTCCGAGGTTGGGGCCAGAGAGCCACGGCAGCCCCCCCAACTGGCCAGACCTGGGCTTCAGTTCCAGGAAGTCTGACCAGCTCACCTCCTCACCGGGACCCATGCCAGGGTCCAGGGCAGGCTCTGGACACAGCAGCCTCCAGGACAAGGAAGAAAAGCTTATTTCCCGGCCCACAAGCACTTGCTGCTGCAGCAAGGACTGAGGCTAATCATAGGGAGACAGCCCTTGGTGGCAGAGGGCATCACACCTCAGCGTGGCCCTGCCCAGATCAGAGAAGGGGACACATGGGAGGGTGCTGGAACCCACAGTCTCTCCCCACCTGCGTACCCCCACCCACATCCAACGTCCCAGGGGGAATCATCGGCTCTGGCCCAGGATGTGGCAACAAGACAGGGGACAGGATGCCACGTGCCCAGAGTGGTCTTGGTCTTGGGATGGCTCAAGTGCCTGTAACTGTGCCCTCTGGGGAAAGATAGGCATATGCCATATGGACCCCTCCCCAGGCTGCCAGCCCACCCCAGTGCTTTTCAATCCAATCTCTTCTGCCCCACTCGCCTGGGCCAGAGCCAGGACCCTGGGCTTCCTGCTCTGTGCCCAAGCTGCCGGCTCTGTGTCTCCAACGTGGTCCCCACAGGGACTGCTGAGCACAGGGCTTGTGGGCACGTTCAGGCACAGAGCCAGGGGCCCGCAAGGCAGAGGCGGCATCCCAGAGTGCTCTTCACCCATGAGTGGCTTTGATCTCTTCGCCTGGAGAACCCCTCACCTGTGTGCTGAGCTGTCAGAAGGGCTTGGAGGGGGTCTTTGGGGACGGGGACGGGAAGGTGGCCTGAGGTTCAGACTGAGAAGATGCCTGTGCGACACCCTAAGTGGCCTAAGTCACGCCCCTTCCTGCTCTCCATCATCCCTGGGAAGCACCAGGTATGAGTAACCCAAGGTGTGTCCCTGAACCCAGCTCTGGAGAGTGGCCTCAGAGGCCTTCAGGCCACAGCATGAAGCATTCTGGGGTTGGAGGGGGTCCCCCAGCTGGGCCTCTCCCCCAAGCCCCGAGGACAGGATCTGGGGCTTCTCCAGCCCTGTGGCCTCCCTCGGAGGGGCCTGGGTGGGCTCTAGGCTAGCTAGGCAGGGCTGCAAGGGGAGCCTGCAATCTTCGACCCAAGGGTGACGCATCCCCTCCCGCCCCGCCCCCGACCGGTCTGAGCGGCCTCGGGAGGTGGTGGAGCCGCCCGGACTAGCCCGTCCCTCCCTCCCGGGGCTCTCAACCCTCAGCCCCGGAAGTGGATCCCTCTGCAGGGTTGCGGCCTACCCCCCTTGGGTGGCTGGACACGGCTGGATAATCCAAAATAATTCCTTCTTGGCAGGCAGCCGGCAGAGTGGGGGGGGCTCACATTCCAAACCCTTGTTTTTCTCGGTAACCTCCTCCCCTCTTGGGGCAAGGAACCCCTGGCCAAACCTCAGGCCTTGCCTTCCTGAGGGGCCCACCCCTTAGACCAAGGTGGGCCCCCACAAGTACGGTGGGAAGAGGTGGTAGGATCACATCTGTGGAGACCACCTGTTTGTCCTTAATCTTCTCTGGGAATTCCTAAAAGCTGACAGGTCACAAAAAACAGCCAGCCGGCCCAGCCAGGCCAGTGCTTGCCCTGCCCTCCTGGAGACCCTCTCCTCAGGGCGGAGGGACGGCTGCTCCCACTAGCTGTCCGACTTTCAGACTCTCAGACGGCATCTCCTAAAGATGGCAGGGCAACACCTGGGCGTGGGTCAACCTGCAGCCTCCCACCCTCCACAAGGCCCCAGCCCTGGGTTTGGGGAAGGCACGGGGCTTAAGTCAGACATGGAAGAGGAACCTCCCCACAGCTGGCACGGGCCAGAAAATCCTCCAAGGCCCAGAATATTCCACTAGCTTGACCGCCCCCCACCCCCACCCTCACCCCCCTCCTGACCACCGCCACAGGCCGAGGGGACAGATGGACCCCTTCCTTCCTTTTCCAAGTTGCTGGGAAGAGAAGCCTTAGTGACGTGGCAGGAAACTCCGGGGCCCTTGAGCTCAGGGACCCCAGAAATCTGCCAATCAGCCTGAGCACAGAGGGGTGGGGAAAAGCCCATCCAGGAGGGCTTCCCGCAGGAGGAAGTAAGCAGAAATGTAGGGTCAGAGGGTGAGGGGAGGGCCCAGGCACTGGGTATGCTCCCCCCCACCACCCCAGTCTGAGATTTTCTCAGAAATAAACACTATGCTGATCAAATACACCAAGAGTGGCCTCAGCAGGCCCCGGGCCACCAGGAGCCGTCAGGTGCCCCGGGTCGGTGCTAAGCTTCCCTTAGTCCTAATCCCGATCGCTGGCTCCCACCTTCCTGCCCAGGCCAAGCACAGACCAGGGGCCTCACAGGGTCCCAGCCGAGGGTGTCCTCAAAAGGAGCCCCAGCGGGTATGTGGGGAAAGATGGGGGGGTAGTCAAGTCCTGACTGCGGGTCACCCCCCTGGAGAAGCTTGAGCTGAGCCACCCCGGAACTGCTGCTGGGGTGGGGTAGGTGGGTGGGGGTCCTGAGCTCTTGCACAACAGGGATTGCAGCCCTGCCCACGGATCTCACTGGCTGGAGAGGTGGGAGGCGTGGGCGGGGAGGGAGAGCCCGGAATCAGAAAGGGTCCAGCGGTCCGGAGGGCGCGGCGCCCGGCTGGGGACTCTCGGCCCGGCCAGGCCCGCTCCCCCCGGCGCTGCGGGCCTCGCCGGCCACCTGGAAGAGCCGAGGACATACGGACGGCAGCCGAGGCCCGATCGCCCTCCACGGAGCCGCAGCTGCCCCGGGTCCCCGCGCCCAGAGCGCGCAGGCTGGGACGGAACGGCGCTAACGGCGAAGCCCCCCGACCCGCGCGGCCCCACCAAGGGCCCTGTACCCCCACCGCGGTACCTGCACGTCCGCCGCCGAGGCTCGATGGCGCCCGGGCCGCGATCGGCGCTGCGCTCCGGCCCGCGCGGCTGCCATGGAGACAGGCCTTTGTGTGGCCGAGGAGGGGCCGGAGCGCGCGGGAGCAGCGGCCCCGCCCCCGACAGGGAAAGGGAGAGGGCGGCGTGGAGGAGGGACCGGGAGGAGGAGGAGGGGCAGGAGAGGCGGGGAGGTAGAGGAGGGACCGGGAGGAGGAGGGGGGCAGGAGGGGCGGGGAGGTGGAGGAGGGGCAGGAGGGGCAGGAGGGGCAGGAGGGAGGGAAGGAGGAGGGCCGGGAGAAAAGGGTCGGGAAGGGAGGGGGAGGACGAGGGCAGGAGGAGGGCCCCAGGAGGAGGAGGGTGAGGGGAGGAAGAGAGAGGGCAGGGGCGCTCGCTGCGGGTACTCGGTACGCCCGCGCCCCGAGTTCAAGCTCAGGTTCTCGGCCGGCAGCGCGTGTCCCCCACTCCCGGCCTGGCACCACCCTGGGAGCACCCGGGTTCACCGGGGAGCCCAGGCCACGCCGGCGGCGCCGGGGGAGCGCTCCGAGCCACAGAGCCACACCGACATGCCTGAGCCCCTCTCGGTTGGCTCCGAAGCAGGTCGGCACGGGTACCGCCACACCCACACTCCTACACCGGGGTGCCTGCTCTCCTCCCCCAAGACTTGAGCCCTGCCCGCAGATTGTTCACTTCCTCCATCTCGCCACACACCCTCAAGCATCTCCTCCCCCTAAGCTCCCCCAACCCCATGACCTGCCCCCCAGTGATCAAGTACTCTCCCAACCAGATGAACCCAGTAGGAGCATTAGGATAAAGTCCTGTTCCTCCAGCCGCCAGGGCAAACCTCTCCTTTAGCCCGGAACCACATTCATACCCTGGCTGACCCAATCCCCACTGCAGAAGACCCTAAAATTACCAGGGGCTGACAAGGATGCCAACTTTTTATCAAAAAAGGAAGTCAAAACACAAGCATGGTCACAGGACATTTTAATACGAAAAATGTGGAAGGCTACCATCCCAGACTAGAAGGGAATCTTTAAATAAAGCACAGGAAGCTTGGGGGTGAAGACGTCTTTCCTGTCCCTGGTGTGGCTGACTGGCATCCCCACGGCCACCACCACACAGTCCCTCTAACCTCCAGAGCCCTCAGTGACCGACCAAAACACCCTGCTGGACCAGTGGGCACCCGCCTCTCCAGGCCCTCCTGCCCACAGGGTTCTGATGGGGGCCATTCGGCCTCTTCTGACCCACCTGCCCCTTCCTCCTCACTGTCTGCTCCAGCCTGGTGGGGACAGAAACTCAGCCACACCAGAGCTCACTTGATCCTGGGAGGGAACAAGGGAACTTCGGGGGAGAGGATGGAACTGGCAGCACTTAATGCCCAGCCCCCACAGACACACCCCACCGAGGCCCTAATGTGCCCCAGAGGTCAGGCAACAAGGAAGAGCCTTGGACTCCCTACCCTGGGCTGCGCTGCCCAGCCTTCGGGGGGTCCCTCCCCAGAGCTCCTGCCCACAGTGGTCCTTGGGATGAACTGCTAGGAGGGACGGCCACGGGGCCTCCACCACACGGCAGGACTCAGGCAATTGGGGGAACCTGGTTGGACCATCCGGGAGGTCCCTCACAGCCCCTGCCCTGCAGCCTGTGCATCCCCAGCCCCCGGGATGGAAGCACAGGCTAGAGTGGTGTTTGGAGCACACCCCTCACACTGGGGGTCACAACTGAGAGAGGGGCCCACGTCAGCTTCCCAAGCCAGCCACACACCTTGAAGCCATGGCCCTCAGGGGGCCCAGGGCCAGTTCTGGCCCCATCCCTAGCTGGCACACTAGAGAGCCAGGCACAGAGAAGGCGATGGTGTCTTTGCAGACCCCCTCGAACACCACATCCTGGATGAGGAGGCTTCCCCTCCATGCCGACAGCCAGGGCAGGCTGGCCAGAGTGGCACTTGGGGCCAATGTAGGGCCTCTGACCCCCAGAGCTCCAGCCTGGTCCTTCTGCAAAAGTGGATCTATGCCTCTTCCCAGCTCTATTCCATTCCACTTCATTCACAGCTGGGTCCTTGGACCCTGCACCAGACTGGGCTCAGCTGCCTGCAGAATGGCAGCAGTGACAGGCTGTCCTAGGCCAGTCAGGGCTGCGCAAGTTGACACCAACATTTCTGAGATCAGCGGTCACCGTCATCTGGCGCCAAACCCAGCACAGAAGGAGTGCAGTGGTCAGTGAGTACTCCACCTACAGGTACCCAGAAGGGGAAGCAGCCCCCCAGCCTGTACCCACCCACTTTGCCGGGACCCAGCTCAGGGAGGTGGCCGAGCCCCGTCAGGCACCCACACATCCTCACCTCTCGGCTGAGGTCGAGAGACTTACCTGCACTCCCACGACGCTCAGTCCACACCTCATGCCCACCCACCCGCTGGCTGACAGTGCTGTTACCCATGCTAAGTCATGGCAGCACCGGTACCGGCCAGCACTGGGCATCACTGGGCCCAGCATGCCACTGTGTCACACCTCTGAGGGCCTTTTGCCCCTTGCCAAGGAGCCTGGTGCTCTGAGGCTGCAGCAGCTGTGGCGGGCTCTGGCGGGCTGAGTCCAGAACCGCTCGGGCTGCACGTGGGGGTGGATGGACACACGGGAGATAGTTGAGGGCCTGTCGGCCAGGAACCAGCACTGGGCCGAACAAATGAAGAGCGTGTCCGGTCGGGTGTTCCGAGAGTGGCACCCAGGACAGTGCCCCAGACCCTCCTGGCAGCCTCCCAGCAAACTACAGGGCAGAGCTCCACCCCTGCAAACGGGCCTTTGCCCATCCCAAGCCAATGACCACAGCGAGGTACCCCCCTCCCCCACAGGTTGGGTGGGTGGCTGCGTGAGAAGAGGGGTCGCCTAACAGCTGCCTCCTCCCGTCTCTGGCCGGGCAGCCTGGTGGGGCTGGAGGACAGGGCCTGCAGGGCTTGGGCAGGTGGGCACTGCAGGGGACGGGTGGCCATGTGCCCAGAGCAGTGAGGGCTCCCAGCCAGCTCGGCCTCCCAGCCCTCGGGCCCTGCAGAGGGCAGGTGGGACCCAGGGGGAGGCGAGGCTCCAGCCAGCACGTGATCCGCCAATAGTCAGGGGCCAGGCTGTGGTTCCAAATGCCACCTTTACTGCTGGAACAACAGTGGTACCGACAGGGAGCCAAGTCTGGGGGCAGCAGCAGGGAGCTTGAACTTGGTTGGGACCACCTCTCACTGAGGACAAGGAAGCGTGGCCAGACCCAGATCCCTGGACCTTGCCCCTTGGCTCTGTCCTACGGGGAGCACAGGACAGCCTGCAGGTCCTTGGGCAGAGAGCCCATGGCTGTCTCGATATACAGCTGTGCCCGCTGAAGCGTCGCCTCCTTCACCGGGAGCTGGTGGCCTTGCGCCTGCACCTGCAGGGACAGCAGTGGTCAGGGGCAGGAGACCTTCACATCCAGCCGGTGGAGGCTGGACAGGGCCAGGAGGCATCTCACCAGCTTCTCCCGAAGTTTCAGGACCAGGTCCACGACCTCCACCTCAGACTTGTCCTTCATCCAGGTCTCAATGTTCTGCTGGGGACAGGAGGGAGCCATCTGTCACCAGGGCCCTCACCCCTCCCGGGGCGGGGGGGGGGGGCTGCACACCCGCACTTCCTCCTCCATCCCCAGCTCCCCCCTTACCGCCTCACAGATAGCCTCAAGGTGCAAGGCCTCCAGCTTATGGGCCATCTCTTTGTGCCGCTGCCGATACCAGCCATCGAAGTGGGGGGACTTGAAAAACCGCCTGTGGGTAGCAAGATGCAAAGCTGCGGGGCTGACTGTGTGAGGGCGGCCTGCGTCAACCCCTGCGGGGGCCTCAGGACCCCGCCTGCCCTCCACCCACCTGTAGAGGCCCAGCCAGTCGCCCTTGAGGATGCAGGTGAGCTGGGGCCCCGCATGCTCCAGGCTCCGCAGGAAGTCCTCCTGGCGGAAGGGGCGGATCTGGGGAGGAGTCTGAGACAGGGGCCTGGTGAGCCCGGGGAGGTGGGGAGCACAGCCTCACAGGCCCTGCACCTCAGCTGGCCAGGACCCTTCCCTGCCATACTCCTCAGCCACATGAGGACTCCCAGCTCCCACCCTTCCCAGAGAGGAGGGCCTAGAGCCCCTCGTGTGTGGCCCTCGTTTTTCTGTCCTCTGAGGGATGTCTGGCATGTGTGGGGGCAGCCTGCATACCCATGACCTCCTCCCTACCCTTCCTCCAAGACCCTCCCCAGACGCCACCTGTACCCACACCTTCCAAGGCGTGATGCTCTTCTTCAGGGGCATGAGGCTAGCCATGTAGTGCTCCTGGTGGGAGAGGGGGGAGAAAGGAGTGAGCCTGGGGCCATGGCCTCTGCCCCCTCCCCCTCCTGCCCTGGGCCTCACCAGGGGGATGATGAAGCTGTGCGTGAGCTCCAGGAGGTGCCGCCGCAGCAGTGCTGTCTGTGTGTCCCACGGCCTCTTCTTCTGCAGGCCCTAAGGGAAGGGGAGGCGTGGGCTCAGCTCCAGTGCAGCCCTTCACGCTTCCCCACCCCCTCAAGCCTCCCCAAGCCTGTACCTTGAGGAGTCGCTTGAGCAGCGCCTTGTCCCGGTGGAGGTGGGCGGAGTACGTGGTGTACAGGCCTGGCAGGAGGGCAGAGCTGGCCCCCCCGTCCCCAAGAGGCCCCCACAGCCCAACCCCCTCAGGAGGGCAGAGCTGGCCCCCACCCGAAAGGCCCCCCCTCCCACAGCGCCATCCCTTTGGCTGCGCCTGCATATCTACACCGGTCTCCATCTCCAAGCCGGTGAGGCAGAGAAGGCTCCCGGAGAACTCAGAGCCCACTGCCTGGGTTCCGGAGGAGAGGAAGCCTCCGGCCAAGGGCCACACACCTGGCTTGGTGTCCAGGGTCTTCAGCCTAGAGGGCTTTTTCAGCTTGATCTGCTTAGGAAGATCCCCTAGGAAACAAACACAGCCGGTGGCTGGGCCTCAGTGCCGCAGCTCTGCCACCCACGGGCTCAGGGCCCTCGAGGCTCCTCTCTGGGTGGGCCTCTGAGTCACTCACTCCGCCTCCCCAGGTCCCCTGGGCAGAGGACAGGCCAGCCTCACCTGACATCTTGGGCTCCCCAACACGGAGGATGTGGGGCCAGTGCTGGAGTGTTTTGATAAAGAAAGGGTTTGTGACTCCCAGGACCACGTTTGGTCTAGAGAGAGGAGAGAAGAGAGAGAGAAGAGGCAGAGACAGGCCCACAGGGAGGTGGGGCACAGGCAGCCAGGGGACAGGGCTTGGACAGTGCACTCACGGGGCCTGTGCACGTGTGGTGAACTCTCTGAACTCGCTGTCGTGGATGGTGAAGTAGGGGCGGTAGTCACAGCAGAACTTGAGGGGCTGCAGGCAGCTGTGGGGCGGGGGAGGGTGCGCGGCAGGGACAGTTAGCAGGGCAAGGCGGGTCCAGAGCCCCCGCCGCCCCCTCCCTGTGCCGCCGGGCCCACCTAATCAAGGCCAGCACCATGTCGGAGGCCGTGGCAGGCGAGGGCGCCAGGACCAGCAGCGGCTCCCCCAGGAGCATGAGCTCCCACAGGGTCTGCACGTGGGTCAGCACGGGCTGGAGGCACCTGTGCAAGGCGGGGGCGTCAGGGGAGCCCAGCGGGGGCAGACCTGCCAGCTCTGCCTGCTCCCCCCCCTCCCCCCGCCCCTAGGCACAGCTCTGGAGGGAAGGCAGTGAGGACCTGCGGAGATGCTGAGCAGGGTCTAGGCCCCCCCACCCCAAGCGCTCAGCCGGGCTCCTCTCGCGCCCGGCAGCTCCATCTCCAAGGCCGGGCTCCCTCATAAACCTGCCTGGAGAGGAGCAGCCTCAGGCAGCGAGTATTTCCCAACACAGCTGCTCCCTCCCTGACTTCTGGAACCTTCCTGCCCACTGTGCGCACTTCCTTCAGGTGGAGGCAGCGGGACCCTGGGCTCCTCTTCTGTATGATTCTCTCATGGAACTGGTCAAGGGCTCCTTCCTGACGGGAAGCCCCCCCACCCCGCAGCGGCCCCAGCCCCGCGCCAGCTGTGCCCCCTCTGCCATGATCTCAGGCTTTGGGCAGCAGCCGCAGGGCCTACCTGAACAGGTCCAGTTCGTGGGCGCTGGCAAGGACCACTGGGGCGGGCAGCGGACTCTGAGAGGAGGGGTGGGCAGGGTGAGGCGAAGGCAAGACTGGCATCCCCAAACCCCAAGCAGCACCTCTCACTCCAGGAGAGCCCTGGGGGCCGTGGTCCCTGCCCCGCACACCTCTCCACCCCCACTCCCAACAGGACCCCTAACAAGGGGGGGTGGGGGAGGCCTGAGCAGGTGGGAGGTTTGAGGCAGGTGTGGGGCCCTGGGCCCCACCTCATGGCTGCACTGCTTCGGAGGACTGTATTCTGGCTTGTCCACCCTGGACGGGATGCGAACCTGGGGAACAAAGGTGCTGGCTGGGAGTGGGTGTGTCCACGAACCTGCCCAGCCCAGCCGGCCGGCCCTCACCTGGAGGACGACTCCCATCACAGGCAGGTTCAGGGTCTGCCCAGGCGTGGGGGCTGGCCACTGGTCAATCTCACTGCACACTGTGGACACAGGTGGCCAGCGTCAGGAGCCTGCCCCAAGCGGCAGGTGCCTGTGGAAGCCACTGGGGGCTGAGGCCGGGGTGACGAAGCCGCTCGGCAGGGCCTGCCAGCCACTCACCCGCTTCCAGGCACGGTGCCAGCCTGTCGAAGTACTCGGGGGCAACGAGGCCCAGCAACGCCTGGAACAGCCGGACAAAGGGCAGGCGGGACACCAACACCAGAGACTGCAAGGCGCACAGGGGCAGTGAGGTGCATCCCTCCCACTCAGGAGTCTGCAGGGACCCCTGAGGCCTGGCCCACCCGGAGTCTGCCCGGGGCAGCACATCCCACAAACCCCACAGGACATCTGTCCCCAGAAATGGCCCAACTTGGACCCCAGGCTTATTAGAAGAAGAAAACCCAAAGCCTGCCTCTGACAGGACAGGGACACCTCCGGTGACAGCAGAGTGGGGCTGGACCTGGGCCTCCAAAGCGAAATGCATCTGGTCAAGATTGCTGGGGTGACCTTCCCAGGAGGCTGCAGCTTTTGCTTATGGTGTCTGAGTTCAAGATGGAAGTTGTCCCGATTTTGAAAGCATAATGAGGGCCCCTCCCCAGCTGGCAGCAAGGAGCAAAGCAACAGGGCCCATTCCCCAGAAGGCCGTCAGGAGCGCTGGGTACAGGGGCACCCATCCCCCACCCCTCACCTGTTGCCCAGGTGGGGAAGCCTGCGTGGCCAGGGCAGTGAGCTCTCCTGCAGGAGGAGCCGCACTGCTGGAAGGTCAGGGCCCCTACTGTCGATTCATCTGTCCCGATGGCCACCAGTCCTGCCTTATAGCAACACTGCCCCCAAGCAGCCAACTGGCTCACCTTCTGGAAGTAGCCCCTCTTCACGGAGCTGTCCTTCACCTGCCTGAAGTACACGTAACCAAAGTAGTGTGCCGGCTCCCTCTGGAAGGAGCAGTGTCAGCCAGGCTGAGCCCGCTGCCCACGCTCCCTCCTGCCCACCCGACCCCCTGCCAAGGTGGCTACAGCTCTCCCCAGCCGTGGGGGTCCTGGGCTCAGAAGCCGGCAACAGCTCTGCAGAGAACGTCTCTGCAGACACAGTGGTCAGCAGCAGCTCAGGGGCCCGGGAGCACCTGAAGGCTTACGCTGGCATCCGCTCACTAGGCCACAGCTTGCTGGAGCTGAAAAGCTCCAGGGACCCTGGAGAGTCCCCAGAGGAGCGAGCCCGCCCCCAGCAGAGGCCAGAATGATGGAACAACTCTGGCAGGGCCTGACACCCAGCGGGGCCTGGGGGTGCCGGTCCTGCAGGCGCGGAGGGCGGCGGGGAACCCTACCGGCTGGGTCGGGTCTGGCCAGTGCCTGTCCTCCCACACAGAGCCCAAGTGCCTTAAAGGGGCTGCCCACCCCAGCCCCACCCTGGCCTCTGGGGGGAGGCAGCCACACTCACTTGCAAGGACACGGGAGCCCCACTGTTGTAGTGTCTGTCTTCTGCGTGCCAGGGGCTCCTCTGCCCACCACACTGCCGGATGCGGAAGCTGAACTGAGTGTCTCCGAGGCAGCCTGGGAAGGGAGGCGGCCCCCACCAGGCCGCGTCAGGGCTGGAACCGAGACGGAAGCCCAGCCTGCCAGGAAGCCTGTGTCCTAATTCCTGCACCTGAGAGTTTCACAATAAACACAGCCCACAGAAGCGCCAGGGACAGCCCCACAGCATCCACGCTGCCAACTGGCCCAGGTGGGACGCTGGGGCGCCTTGCCTGGGACAGAAAAACAGGCCTGCCTGGACAAGAGCAAAGACCACGGTCCAGGTCCTGGTGGCCACTGTGGTGGAGTGAAGGGGACCAGACCTGCCGACCCCTCTGCCCAGAGACCCTTCTTTCCATGAAGATCAGGGGAATGTGAGCACCACTGAGGCTGGGGGGAGGGGGGAGCGGGGCTGGCACTGGCAGGCAGCGGTTCTGCCCCACGGGGGTCCTGGACAGCCTCATCTCCCACCTTCTTCCTGTTGTCCCCCAGCCCCAGAGCCAACCTCCCAGCTGGCAGTGCCTACCTGAGTGGGAGTCAGGAAAAGATAGGTAGCAGATGCTGCTTTTCTGAAACACAGGAAACCCGGTGAGGGCCGGCTCAATTCAGAACCATGTCTGCTCCCAAGAGGGCCAAGACCCACCTCCTTGTCCGTGAGCCGGAAGTCACTGGGGTACACCAGCTGCGGGGACAGAAGCACCTGGTAGCATCAGCTGGGCAAGCAGGTGGGCACTGGCCTGCGAGAGTGAGTCCCTTGTCCCCTCCCCCTCTTCCCTGGGCTCCCTCCAGGCCCTTCTCAGCCCAAGACCATGCTGTCCTTCCCTGGTCTTGGCTACCGCGCCTGGGCGAGCTCCCCAACTCCCTTCGCACACCGCTCACCCAGACTGTGGTTGGCCTCCTGCCTCCATCTCCAAGGTCTGCCCCCACAGCTTGGGAGCCCGCTCGTGGCCTCTTCTTTCTTCCAGAGTGTGACCACAAGGCCCTACTTGCTGGTCCCTGCCCCCCCTACTTTCCACCTCCTGAACCCCTCTACCCAGCCAGAGTCTTGGGCTGCACCATTCCCCCAGACTTGCTCCCCCAGATAGGCCTGGGCCACCTCATCTCCGGTCTTGATTCTGATGTCACCCGGGACAGCGTCATCCCTGCCTGTCATAGCACTTTGAGTGCTTTCGCCCCACCTCTGCCCTTCCGTGGCCCACGCCCCACCTGGAGCGAGAGCCCCAGAACACCCCGCATCGCAGCCGGGTCAGAAGCAGGCCCTTCGTGATCTGGGGGGCAGGCCACACCCCAGAGGCTCCGTGGGCTGAGCCTCTCAGGCTCAGCAGCACCATGCACAGGCCCGTGGTCAGAATGGGTTTCATTGTAGGGCACCAAACTGGCAGGGAGCCCCATAGCCCTCACCCCCAGTGGGCCTCAAGGGGATTTGGGGGAGCTGGTGTGCGGTGGGCTTTGCTGCTGCCCTGGCCTGTGCTCTCGGGAAGTGGCAGTGCTGGGAGTCTACAGGGGGCCGGGAGTCAAGGGCCTGCGTGCACGGGCCCCTTACTCTGCCCTCCAAACTCCAACACTGAGGACTTGGGTTTTAGCTGAAATGAGACTTCGCCCGGGGTGTTCCCTGAACCCCCAGAGTAAGGTGCTATGGCCTGGGGTTTGCACTGCTGGGACGACGTAGCTTCTTGTCCTTTTATGTTCAGGCTGCTGTGCTCCTGTTCTGTCTCCTCTGTGGTATACCAGTGCCCTGAGGACAGGGACCCTGTCCCAGATCCTCCGGCCCCCTGGCCCTGGCAGGGACTGTACCTCACCAGATACAGTATTTATGACATGTATGAAAACGTATCTTTGAGGGATCCTAGAACAGGCAGGTGGTGTGGGAACTTTGAGCACGCATCAGCTGAGGAGGCAAAAAGCCGGAAGGGCATTTTGTCTATGGGACAGGACCCACAGAGGAACCCGGAGAGGGCTCCAAGAGGGGCAGGGGCCACAGGACCACTCAGGCCACGCCCTCAGGTGTGTCCAAGAGGCCAAGGAAAGGCAGGTGCCTGGCAGCTGGGGCGGTGGGCCTTCTGCATTGAAGTCAGGGGTCTGAATTAGGAGTCCTGCAGCATGGAAGCAGGCCACCTTGGCCTCTGCCCCCATGGCCACAGACCCCACTGGAAAACTTGGTGGAAGCCCACATTAACCAGTGCAGTCTCTCCTGGGGGTGGAGACCAGAGGGAAGGCCAAACGGAGCCACACCTTGACGGGGGAAGAAATGGAGCAGATCCTCAGAGAGGCAGAAAGCAAGGCGTTGTGCTCCCTGTGGACCCCATCCCTGCAGGTCCACGAGGGCCTTGTCCTCGCTGCCTGGACCAGCCGGCACGGCTGCCGCTCCTGGGACACACTCTTCCCCAAGGAAGACGGATGTGGGGAAGTGTCTTTAAGTGTGGCCCGGGGCCCCAGGACTCCGTGAGGCCCAAGCTGCACCCTCACACCTGCGCACTGACGCTTCCGGAGGCTACAGCACGGACCACCACAGGCGCACAGCAGAAAGGACGGGGGAAGCCAGCTGCCTTCTCTGACCAGGCACTAAAAAAGTGTGTAAAGGTGTCAACGATGCCACACTTTTCACTAAATTTTGTTTTGGAAAATATAGCTGTTTTCATGAAAATATTTATATTAGCACATATGGTATTAGGGTTTTTTTTGGATTTTTGTTTTGTTTTGTTTTGACAATAGCTTAATAAAAGTATTTTAACGTTTTCTCAGTTTTAACTTCTGGTATAGTAACCACTGATAGGTGCGACCCATTCAATAAAGCTTTCTGGGTCCTCGATGACCTTTCAGACTCGAGAAGGTCCCGAGACTGTGCAGGAGCTCCGTCCAGGGAGGACGTGAGCACTGCCGTGGAGAGGGGCTCCCTAGGCAGAGCCAGGCCCTCTCCTCAGCTGACCTGCATGTTCTCATCCCTCCCCCCACGCCCAGCAAGAAGACCCTGCCTGCCTTCTCTCGAGTCCGGACCCCCGCCTCACCCACAGACTTTAGTGCACCGATCTGCTTGGAACACCCTCCCCATATCCTGTGTCCGCGGGGGTCCTGTCCACTTACTGTCTACGTCTCTAGCACAGAATGTGAACTCCTAGGGGGCAGGGCCTTGTCTTCTCACTGAACTCAGCGTCCCCGTGACCAGCCTGGTGCTTCAGGGCCCGGCTGGCGGCAGCCGCTGGCTCAGTACTTGATTTACTGGAGGAATGAATGGGCAGCTCCTCGCCTTTGTTTTGCCTTGCTGGTTTTTTGAGGGAGGGTTTACCTGAAACAGCCCCTTCTCCCCTGCCTGGCTGCAGCCTCCCCCTCCCAGGTTCTGCCATGCCCTACGCCTTCCCCTGAGCTGCACTTGTCCATGGAGTCTCTGTGGGTCAGGAGCTCCTGGAAGGCAGCCTCTGGCTGTTCCATCCATATCCCAGCACCAAGCACGGGGCTGGGTGCTTGCGGTGCTCAGGTAGTCTAAGATCCTCAAAAGCCAGAAGTTCAGCTGAAATGACCCCTGATCAAGAGGCAGACCTGATGAGGACTGTGTGGCTGCACTGACAGAGTCACGGTCTGACTCCCACAGAGACTTGATTTCGAGGGGCTCTGGGTCCCCAACAACCCCTCCCAGAGCTGTGTAGCCTCACCAAAGGCTCAGAAGCCCAAGCACACAGAGCTTTTAATGGTACTTCCTTAGAATTAGCTCTCTGAATGGCTAAGTTCTAGAAAAATGTATGTAAGAATGCCCTCTCTTATGATTTTATGGGGAACCGTTTGGGCAACAGCATCAGTGTGGGCTCCGTAACATTGGGCAGATCACTTCACCTCTGTGCTCAAGTCCCTCAGTCAGATGGGCTGTCACAGCCATGCCTGCCTGGTGGGGATGGGGTCTCCACAGAGACCTGAGCATGGTGCTGGGATCCAGAAAGTCCTCAGTAAGGGTGGGCCCTTTCTGTTTCCCGCAGCCTCTCGGAATTCAACAGAGCCTGAGAAAACATGCCTTCTCCGGCTTCCCCAAGGATGGCTGCGGAGCCTCATCTTGGCAACTACCTGTCAGGCCCGCTGACAACCTGGTGACGCCCCTGCACTGCTCAGCTCCCTGGTCTGTGACACGGCTGGAGAAACGACCATGTGACAGGCCCTCCCCGAGGTGACCACGTTTTCATCTATAGCTGGAGGAAGAGAAGCTGTCCAATGTGGGAGCAGGGGGCGGGTTGACTAGCAGGTAGTGGGGACACCCCAGACCCAGTGACGTAGGGGCAGCTGGCGAACAGAAAGACGATTAGTGTGGCTGCAATGTGACTCCCAGGGGTCCGGGAGTGAACAAGGACGTGTGGAAGGTGTTCAAGCACGAGAAGCCACCAAGGCTGGACTTTGAATGACAGTTAGGAGGGGGTGACAGCAACAGAGGCAACTGATCTCAAATTCTTGTTGACCCCCGGGATTCTGGCTGGAACAACTGAGAAGGGAAGGTATCAGTGCCAGTGGCAGAAAGGGAAAGTCGGGACAGATTTTTATGGGAAAGATCCTTGGTTTCCCAAAGCGCAGGGCCCCTCTCTCCTGCACCGCACTCCTAAGTCTTGGCAATTTCTCCCCCCCCGCCCCGCCCCTTTTTTCTAGCTTCTGCCTGGTGGTGGTCACCTTTCAGGAGGTGACAGGTGCAGGGCTTCGGAGGCGGAAGAGACCACCTGGGGGGGCGGGCGACGGTACCTCTCTCGCGGACAGCGCTCAGGCCTCCTGGGGGCGATGGCCAGGCCCCAGTCGGCCGGCGGCGACAGAGGAGGGCCCGCCCCGCCGCCCGGCTCCCCGCGCCGCTCACCTCCAGCGCCTGGCCCAGCTCCAGGTCGAAGGTGACCACGCACACGCACTCCAGCCAGGCCGAGAAGCGCGCCCAGGGCGCCGCCGCAGCCCGCGCTCCAGGGGACGCCGCGCCCAGGCGGCCGTCAGCCCGCCGAGGCCCAGCGCCCGACGGCGAGTCCATGGCGGCCGGGACCGCGACCGCCGAGCGTTGCCGGGGGAACGGCTCGGAGGCGTTGCCGGGGGAACAGCCCGAAGGCGGCGGCCCGGGCGCAAGAAGGGACGGCGCCGCGGAGCAGTCGAGCGGCCGCCGCGGACCAGAGGGGCCCTGCCGCGGCCTCCGCGCCCCTGGCGGCCGGAGGAGCGTCGTGCGGCGGAGCGCCGCCGAGCCCACCAGCAAGAAGGGCTCGCGCGGGCCAGAGCGGCCCAGGCCCGGCGGAAGAACTTCCGGGGAGGGCCGTGGAGCGTGTGGAGACCCGGGGAGGTCAGCCCGGGCTGGGGCCGGGGCTTCCGGGGGCGCCGGCGGGCGGCGGGGGCTGGCGGGCACCTGCGCGGTCGCCGTTCACAACCAGGTTGCGTAGTTGGTGACTTCCTACCACCTGTCGGACACGAATTCCAGCCTAGTTGGGACATTCTCTAGCGATTCCGAGTCTCTTCTCCCTGGGGTCGCCTCGAGGTGTGGGGTCCTGCAGAGGGTGTCACGGCCTGGCTTAACGTCCGGCCACTGGAGCATCGCTGTCATCTGCGTGCAGACTGCGCCCACGCCCGTCTCTCGCCTCTCGGGTCCGGCGCTCCCAAGTATTTTCGTAACTCTGGTGGGCTGCCTTGCACGCACACCCAGGCCCGTAACATAGAATTCGAGCCACCTGTGCCGTTTCATTTTCTGCCACGAGGGAGAAGCAAGGTGGAGCGGGCAGGTCCCCTCGCCCTCTCTGTCCTCCCTTGTCCCTCTAGCATCCCCTGTTGGCAGAGCCTTGCCTGCAGAAACGTGGCCCCCTGAAATGAGGCCTCAGAGTCCCCGCCAGTATCACGCTGCCCCAAGGCGAGTTTGGAGCAAAGACAGTAACTGATAAGACAGACCGTGTATATTCAGGTTGTATGTGAACCCCACTCTAAAACTGGTCAGGCTAAGCTAGCCTAGCCTGGAGGAACAGCCTCCCAGTCCCCAGTGGCTCCCCCCCCCCCCCCCGCCCCACATGCGTGGACTGGTGGGAGAGTCAGGGGCCTCACCTTCAGGAAACCCCAGAATATGTGCCTCTGAGGTCACTGGCAGCAGAAAAGAGATTGATTAGGCCCATTAGTTGTTAACTGCCTTGGTCAGCAAGTGATGTGTGGATCACTTTATTTACAGTCCCAAGACCAAAGTTAGTCACCTGGACACAACACAGCTGCAGGGGAAATGACGGACAGGGACATTGGATGAGCCACAAAATTATCCTTTACAATTATCACGCGTCCTTGAGTTTAAGATGCTGTGATTTTATAAATCACCAAGATAAACTGCTACCATTTACATAGTGATGTGCAGTCAAATGTTTTTAAACATTCTATCATGAAATATTCAAAACTACATAAAAGATAGATGAACTGTACAATGACCATCCGTATACCTACTGCCCAGAATCGACATCAATAATTAATATTTTCTGATATCTGTTTTATCCTATATCTACATTTGTCCTTTCCTGTCCTCGTCCATCAATCCATCTTATTTTTACATTTAAAAGACAGTTGTAGACATCAATGCTTTCACCCTAAATACTTAAGTATGTGTATTATTAACTAGTACATTTTAGTTTAGTGTTTTTCTTTTGGAGGCATAAAATTTATATATAATGAAATGCATGAGGGTCGCCTGGGTGGATCAGTTGGTTGAGTGATCAACTTCAGCTCAGGTTATGACTTCGCGGTTTGCGGGTTTGGGCCCCACGTCCGGCTCTGTGCTGACAGCTCAGATCCTGGAGCTTGCTTCGGATTCTGTGTCTCCTTCTCTCTCTGCCCCTCCCCTGTTCGTGCTCTATCTCCCTGTCTCTCAATAATAAATAAATATAAAAAAAAATTTTTTTTAATGCATGAATCTTAGATGGACAGAACCAGTGACCTAAAGAACTAGCAAGATATGAAAGGGACATTACCTACCATCACCTCAGTTCCCACAAGCCTCTTTCCAGTCACTCTGAACAACCACACTCCATTACTCTGATTCTTTGTACCATGAATGACCCCGTTCTAGAACTTCGTAAAAATGGAAACAGGCAGTATGAAGTTTTGTGTGTCCAGCTTCCTTCACTCACCATGTTTTTGAGATTCATCAGTTTTGTGGTATATTTCATGGGCTCACCCCTTCTTACTGCTGTGTCTGCTTCCACTTTGTGAATGTGTCACAGTTTGTTTATTCATTCATTGCTGATGGATGGCCAGTCTCTTTCCAGTCTTTGGTTGTGATAGAAGAAACTGCCGTGAAGATCCCTGTACCAGATTCTTTGTGGAAGTGTATTTTCATTTCTCCTGGCTGAATACCTGGGAACGGAATTGCTGAGTCATAGCAATAGTCATAGATATTTACCTTGTTGTTTTTTAACTTTTAAAGAGAGAAAGAGCAAGGAAGAAAGAGGGAGAGAGAGAGAATCTCAACCAGGCTTCATGCTCAGTGCGACCCCTGATGCAGGGCTTGATTCCACGATCCTGGGATCATGAAACTGAGCCCAGATTAAGAGTCAGAAGCTCAACCAACTGATCCACCCAGGCGCCCCTGCTTAGCTTCTTAAAGAAACAGCTAGAACTTTCCCCAAAGCAACCATATATTTTTAAAATTCAGGGGCACCTGGATGGCTTAGTCGGATAAGCGTCTGTCTTCAGCTCAGGTCATTAACTCGCAGTCTGTGGGTTCGAGCCTCGCATCAGGCTCTGGGCTGACAGCTCGGAGACTGGAGCCTGCTTTGGATTCTGTGTCTCTCTCTCTCTGCCCCTCCCCTGCTCATTCTCTCCCTCTCAAAAATAAACAAACATTTAAATAAATAAATAAAATTCAACAACAATGTCTTCCTGTTTGCTGCATATCTTTACCAACATCTGACATTGTTAGTCTTCTAAGTTTTAGTCAGCCTAGTGGGCGGGTAGTGATAATCTAATCGTGGTTTTAATGTGAATGTCCCTGATAACGGTCTTGAACATTTTTTCATGTGTGTACTGCATGTTATCAATTGTAAGATGCATTTTGATTTCAGGTGTTATATTGTGAAAAAATGTGCATTTTAAAAAATGTTTATTTTCGAGAGAGAAAGAGAATTCAAGCAGAGGAGGGGCAGAGAGAAAGGCACAGAGGCTCCAAAGTAGGCTCTGCACCGGAAGCGGTGAGGCTGACACGGAGCTCCAGCCCACCAACTGCGAGATCGTGACCTGAGCTGAGGTCGGATTCTCAACCAACTGAGCCCCCGGGAGCCCCCGAAGATGTGTATTTTAAAATCAATGAAAAAATAGTTCCTTTGTGCCTGTTCACAGCCAATCCCACTCCCGCTTGACGTCCAGAGGTCCAGGCACCTACTGATCTGCATTTTTTCTCTGCAGTTTGACCTTTTCTCAAAATTCCTATATAAATGCAATGCATAACGTAGCAGGTTGAATAATTACCCTCGAAGATGTTAGGGGCACCTGGGTTGCTCAGTTCATTAAGTGTCTGACTTCAGCCCAGGTCATGATCTCTCAGTTCGTGAGTTCAAGCCCCATAGTAGGCTCTGTGCTGACGGCTCAGAGCCTGAAGCCTGCTTTGGATTGTGTGTCTCCCTCTCTCTCTCAAAAACAAACCCTTAAAAAATAAGTTAAGTATCTTGAGATCGGGAGATTATCCTGGATTACCTAAGTGGACCCATTGTAAGAGTCCTCAAGAGAAGTAAGAGGATCAGAGTCAGAGAAGGCAGTGTGACGACCAGGCCAGAGAGAGAACTGGAAAATCCCTCACTACTGGCTGGCTTTTTTTTTTTTTTTAATGTTTTTATTTTTGAGAGACAGAGAGAGACAGCGTGAGCAGGGGAGGATCAGAGTGAGAGAGAGACACAGAATCCGAAGCAGGCTCCAGGCTCCGAGCTGTCAGCGCAGAGCCTGATGCGGGGCTCAAACCCACGAACCGTGAGATCATGACCTGAGCCGAAGCCGGACGCTTAACTGACTGAGCCACCCAGGCGCCCCACTACTGGCTTTGAAGATAGAAGAAGGTAGGGGCACCTGGCTGCCTCAGTTATGCATCTGACTTCAGCTCAGGTTATGATCTCATGCGTCATGAGTTCAGGCCCCACATTGGGCTTTGCACTGACAGCTTGGGGCCTGCTTTGGAGTCTCTGTCTCCTTCTCACGTGCTCTCTCTCTTTCTCTCTCTTTCTTTCAAAAGTAAATCAAGGGGCGCCTGGGTGGCTCAGTTGGTTAAGTGTCCGACTTCGGCTCGGGTCATGATCTCACAGTTTGTGAGTTCGAGCCCCACATCCAGCTCTCTGCTGATAGCTCGGAGCCTGGAGCTGCTTCGGATTCTGTGTCTCTGTCTCTCTCTGCCCCTTCCCTGCTCGCACTCTGTCTCTTTCTCAAAAAATAAATAAACATAAAAAATTTTTTAAGTAAATCAATAAACATTAAAAAACAAACAAACAAACAAAAAGATAGAGGAAGGGACCATGAGCCAAGGAATGGAGGCAGCTTCTAGAAGCTGAAACAGGCAACTGATTCTCCCCTAGAGCCTCCAGAAGGGACACAGTGCTGCTGACACCTTGATTTCTGCCTCATAAGAGTCCTTTCGGGTTTCTGACTTCCAGAACTGCAAGATCGTAAATACATGTGGTTACATTTGTTACAGCAGCAACAACAAACAGATACATACAGTATGTCGTCTTTTCTGTCTGGCTTCTTGCCCTTAGCATAATATTTTTGAGGTTTCTCCCTGTTGCTGCCTGTATCAGTGGTTTGTTCCTTACTACGACTAGTATCCTGTCATCTGGATGTGTGACATCTTTCAGTCCAGTCAGCAATTGATGGACATTTGGATTAGTTCCCATTTTTTGCCTATTATATTTTTGCTGTGTGCACTTGTGAAAAACTCTTTGTGTGGACACACCTCCGAGGTAAATGCCTAGATGGCGAAATATTGGGCTGTGTGGTTATGTTTACCTTTGTAAGAAACTGGTAAACTTCTCTCCCACGTGACTGTCTGACACTCAGGCACTGAGCCGCCCAAGCACGCCTAGTCTTATGCTTAGTTTTAAATTGGGTTGTCCTCTTACACAGGGTTGTAAGAGTTTTTAAAAATACACATTCTTTTTTTAAATTTTTAATGTTTTTTTATTTTATTTTTGAGAGACAGAGAGAGACAGCATGAGCAGGGGAGGGTCAGAGAGAGGGAGACACAGAATCTGAAGACAGGCTCCAGGCTCTGAGCTAGCTGTCAGCAGAGAGCCCGACGCGGGGCTCAAACCCACAAACCGTGAGATCATGACCTGAGCCGAAGCCGGACGCTTAACCAACTGAGCCACCCAGGCACCCCTAAAAATATACATTCTTGAGGGTGCTTGCCGAATCAGTCAGAAGAGCATGTGGCTCTAGACCTCAGGGTTGTGAGTTCAACCCTCACGTCGCGTGTAGAGATTACTAAAAACATAAATAAGTAAACTTTAAAAAATATGTGTGTTCTGGAATCAGGTCCTTTATGAGATATATGTTTTGGAATTATTGAAGCGTGTTTATTTTTCTTAGTAGCATCATTTAAAGAGAAAAGATTTTTTAATTTTGATAAAGTCTAACTCATCAGTTCTTTTCTTTCCCATGTCATGTTTTTGGTGTGACATCTAATAAATCTTATCTTTGAAAAACTTTTTTTAAATGTTTATTTATTTTTGAGAGAGAGAGAGAGAGAGCATGAGCAGGGGAGGGGCCAAGAGGGAGGGAGACACAGAATCCAAAGCAGGCTCCAGGGTCCGAGCTGTCAGCACAGAGCCCGACGCAGGACTCGAACTCAACAAATGGTGAGATCATGACCTGAGCCAAAGTCAAGACTGAGCCACCCAGGCGCCCCTAAATCTTTTCTTAATCCATGGTCCTTACTCAAAAAGTTTCTTCTAAAAGTATTTCAGCTCTCACATTGAGGTCTGTGATTCATTTCGAATTAATTTTTGTGTATGGGTAAAGTAAGGATTTAACTTTCTTTAAATGTTTTATTTAGGGGTGCCTGGGTGGCTCAGTCGGTTGAGCGGCCGACTTCGGCTCAGGTCACAATCTCATAGTTTGTGGGTTCAAACCCCGCATCAGGCTCTGTGCTGACAGCTCCGAGCCTAGAGCCTGCTGAAGATTCCGTGTCTCCCTCTTTCTTTCCCCCTCTCCCTTTCATGCTCTGTTTCTCTCTGTCTCAATAATAAATAAAATATTAAAAAATTTAAAAAAATGTTTTACTTATTTTGAGAGAAAGAGTGAGCGCGCACGCGCATGAGGCGGGGGGAGGGGCAAGGAGGGGGGGGGAACAGGGGATCCAAGAACTGGGCTCCGTGCTGACTGGGTGACGGCAGCAAGCTGGATGTGGGCCTGGGCTCACAAACTGAGATCATGACTTAAGCCAAAGTCGGACATTCAACCACTGAGCCACCCTGGCGCTCCCCACCTCTTTATTTTTGGCTTATAATAACCAATGTTTCGATGATCATTTGTTAAAAAGATATTGTTTCCCTATTGAACTGACTTAATGAAAGATTATTTGGTCATATTTGTGAGAGTTTATTTTTAGACTCTATATTCTGTTCCATTTATCTATATGCCGATCCTATGTTAATTCTATACTTTCTGGGTTATTTTAGCTTTATATTTAAATATAGTAATGTAAGTTGTTCAACTTTGATCTTTTTCAAAATTGTTTTGGTTATCTTGATGCTTTGCATTTCTATATAAATTTTAGTATTAGCTTGTCAATTTCTACAAAAAAAAGAAAAACAAACAAAAGAACAAAAGAAGACCACCTGCTGAAATTTTCTTAGGTATTGCATTGAATCTATTGATCAGTTTGGGGAGAACTGGCATCTTAATTTTTTAAAATATTTTTTAAAGTTTATTTATTTTTGAGAGAGAGAGACACACAGAGTGTGGGTGGGGGAGAGTCAGAGAGAGAGGGAGACACAGAATCAGAAGCAGCTCCAGGCTCTGAGCTGTCATCACAGAGCCCAACGTGGGGCTCGAACCCACAAACTATGAGATCATGACCTGAGCCGAAGTCGGCCACTTAACCAACTGAGCCCCCCAGGCGCCCCTGGCATCTTAATATTCTCAGTCTTCTAACCATGACATGGCTGTGACGTGTCACTCCGTTTATTTAGGTCTTCCCTAACTTGTCTTAGCAATGTTTTTTTTTTTTCCTTCTTCTTAAATTTATGTACTTATTTTGAAATAGAGAGAGGAGTGGGAGAGAGAGAGAGAGGGAGAGAGAGAATCCCAAGCAGGCTCCACACTGTCAGCATGGAGCCCAAAGTAAGGCTTGAACCCATGAACCATGAGATCAGGACCTGAGCTGAAATCAAGAGCCAGAGCCTTAACTGATTGAGCCACCCAGGCGCCCCTTAGCAATGTTTTTATTGTTTAAGAATTGCAAAGCCACACCCAGTTTTGACAATTTGCTAGGAGGGCTCATAGGATTCAGCATATAGTCATTCTATATGATTACATTATGCCATTATTGTAGGAAA
Source organism: Mungos mungo (assembly GCA_004023785.1). Taxonomy (NCBI): domain Eukaryota; kingdom Metazoa; phylum Chordata; class Mammalia; order Carnivora; family Herpestidae; genus Mungos; species Mungos mungo. The sequence continues at coordinate 5,536 of PISW01003802.1, read as the reverse complement.
GGGATCCAAAATAAAATCAGCAAAGAGAAAAGGCCCTTGGGGGAAAGTTTGGGGGAGACCAGCCTTCAGCTTCCGGGGTCCTCTCTCAGTAGAGTCACACAGGAGGCATTTAATCGTCTCAATGAGTGGTGACAAGCGTGTGAAATGTTGCCAACAAGGGAAGTTCATTAGAGACTTTTGTCCCCTTATCTGGAGTTTATATTTCTTTTCTAAGGCTGCTGTAACAATATGATACAAATTACGTGGCTTAAAACTTAAAACTTACTGTCTTCCAGAATGGGAGGCGCAAGTCAGAAATCAAGGTGTCAGCATGTCTGATCCCTCCCGGAGGCCTTGAGAAAGAATCTGTTCCAGGCCCCTCTGCCAACTTCCAACTGCTGCCTGCAGATCTGATTGGCTTGTAGACGCGCCATCCTGATCTCTGTCTTTGTGTCACTTTCTCCTCTGTGTCTTATCTCTTTTCCTGAGAAGGTCACTTGTCATTTGAGTTAGGATCTTCCCCACCCATCTCGAAGCAAAGATGATCTATCTCAAGAGTCTTAACTTCATTCCATCTCCAATGACCCTATTTCCACAGGTCGCACTGACGGGTTTGGGGTGGGAATATCTTTAGGAGAGAGGCGCCATTCAGCCCACGTCAGGGCTGGTCAGGGTCTCATGGCTGCCCAAGCTCCAGACTCCCAGGAAGAAGATGGGTGCGCAGCATAAATCATACTGTTTGCACCGTTGAGGCGTAATGAGCCCCTCTGACCATTTCTTGGAGTGACGGGAGCCCCCCTGAAACCCGGGTTCCCAGATGCCAGCCAAGGGTTAAGTTAGTAAGCAGGGTTTCTCTAAGGATAGGAACTTAGCCTGCTGCATCAGGCCTTTTTCTGTGCACACTTCTTTTGTTAGATTTGTTCCTAAGTATTTTATTCATTTTGATACAATTGTGAATGAAATTTTTTCTTTTTTTTTCCAAGTATAACTAACATGCCGTATTATATTAGTCTCAGGCGTACAGTATAAAGATTCGACAATTCTGTACATCACTCGGTGCTCACCGTAAGGACATTCTTAATCCCCGTCACCTGTTTCACCCATCCCCCATCCACTTCTCCTGGGAATGGAGTCTTTTCTTAAACATTTTCAGACTGCTTCTTGCTAGTATATAGAAATATAACTGTTATTTATAGATTGATATTATATCCTGACCTTTTAAACTAGTTTCTTATTTCTAGTAGGTTTTTTTTTTTTTTGGTAGATTCCTAATGATTTTAATCTTTTAAGTTTTTAAAAAATTTATCCATTTTGAGAGAGAGAGCGGGCAAGAGAGAGTGTGAGAGTGGGGAAGGGGCAGAGAGAGAGAGAGGAGAATCCCAAGCAGGCTCTGTGTTGACAGCTCAGAGGTGGGGCTTGATCCCATGAACTGTGAGATCATGGCCTGTGATGAAATCAAGAGTTGGGCTTTTAACTGCCTGAGCCACCCAGGCGCCCCTCCTTATGTCTTTTTAAGATTATTTATTCATGTTGAGACAGAGAGGGAGAGAGATAGCACATGTACATGTGCGAGTGGGGAAGGGCAGAGAGAGAGGAAGAGAGCAAGAATCTCAAGCGGGCCCCGTGCTGACGGCGCAGAGCCCGATGCGGGGCTCAAGCCCACAAACCACGAGATCACAACCTGAGCCAAAGTCGGACACTTAGCTGACTGAGCCACCCAGGTGCCCCCTCTTTATGATTTTTATTTTATTTATTTACTTTTAAATTTAATTTTAATTTTTATTTTTGAGAGGGAGAGAGAGAGAGAGAGAGAGGGAAAGTGTGAGCAAGAGCGGGGGAGGAGCAAAGAGAGAGGGAGACACAGAATCCGAAGCAGCTCCAGGCTCTGAGCTGTCAGCACGGAGCCCGACACGGGGCTCGAACTTGTGAGCCATGAGATCATGACCTGAGCCAAAGTCAGAGGCTTAACCAACTGAGCCACCTAGGTGCCCTTCTTTATGACTTTTGAATAATGATATCTTCTGTGAATAAAGATAATTTTACTTCTCTCTGATCCGTATATGTTTTTTTTTTCCTTGCCTTATTTCTCTAGCTAGAACCTTTACTACAACATAGAATAATTTCAGATATTTCTTCTGTTCCTTCAGTCTTCCTTCTCCTTCCGGTGTTCCCATCACATGCATGTTATATCTTTTGTGGTAGTCCTGTAGTCCTTGGATGTTTTGTTTTGTTTTATTTTGTTTTGTTTTGTTTTAGTCTTTCTGCCTGTTTTTCAGTTTTCTTTTTTTTTTTAATTTTTAATTTTTTTTTTTTTTTTGAGAGAGAGAGACAGCATGAGCAGGGGAGGGGCAGAGAGAGAGGAAGATACAGAATATGAAGCAGGCTTCAGGCTCTGAGCTGTCAGCAGAGCCCGATGTGGGGCCTGAACCCACAAACCGTGAGATCATGACCTGAGCCGAAGTCGGAGGCTCAACTGACTGAGCCACCAGGTGCCCCTTCAGGGATTCTTTCGACACATCTCCTGGCCCGGAGGATCTCTGCCCAGCCCCGCCCCGTCTAGCAAGACCACAGACGTGTTCTCCATTCCTGCCGCCGTGTGTTTTCTCCAGCGTCTTCGCCGTTCTCCCCGGGACCCCGTTGCTCCGCTCACACCGCCCGTCCCTGCTGCACGCCGTCCGCTGCATCCTTCAGAGCCATCCAAGGATGACTGACCCCCGTGATCATTCCGACGTCCCGCCAGGTCTGGCTCTGTCTCTCCGAATTGTGATTTTTGCCTTTGAATCGTGTAATTTGCCTTGGAATTTTTCTGATAGCCAGACATGACTTATCGGGTGATGTGGGCTTTAGTAAGTGGCGGTGGGGTGTGGGGGGAGGAGGAGCTCCAGTGCCGGGATCAGCCTCAGTCTTCGGGGCGCCTGCGCTCCCGGGGCCGTGAGTGCTCCCCCCCAACCGTGAGTGCTCCTCCAGGGCCGGGAGTGCTCCCTGGAGTTTGTTTGTTCTCCTCCCCTCCGAGCTGGGACGGGTGTCCAGAGGGGCTGGAGTTGGGTATTTCCCTTCCCAGAGGAAAGCGAGGCTCTGGGCCAGCAGGCCTGGGTGAGCAGAGCGCACAAAAGGCTCTCCCCTCCCCTGCAGGAAGCCAGAGCGGCTTTTTCTCAGATATTTACTGTGGGAACCTGGCCAAGGTCCCCTGGAGAAATCCCACAGTGCTGTGGGGCCCTGATGGCTGGCTCTCCCGAGGTTTTACTCTGAGTTGTGCCCTCTGAGCCTCCAGCCGCCCGTCCGTCACGGCTCCCGCGGGGGCTCCTGCCTGGGTCTGTGCTCCGGTGAGCCATGATGGCTGGTACTTACCTGTCTGTCTCTCTCGTCTTCAGAGCAGTGGTTGGCTGTGCCCTGCTTCTCACAGAAATCCAAGAAGGGTTGCTTTTTAAAAAATTTTTTTTCATGTTTTATTTATTTTTGAGAGAGAGAGAGAGAGAGACAGCATGAGCAGGGGAAGAGCAGAGAGAGAGGGAGACACAGAATCCGAAGACAGGCTCCAGGCTCCGAGCTGTCAGCACAGAGTCCGACATGGCGCTCGAACCCACGAACCGTGAGATCCTGACCTGAGCCTGTTATGCCCAGATTTTTAATATCGTCCTCAAAAACCAGAAACCGCCAGGGAGACCGAGTCACACATGCAAAAGCAAAGGGCTTTATTATTATGGGCTTATAAGCTCGGGCTCACAGACTTTACTGCCCCGAACAAAGGGCAGGGGGTAGGGCCTTTATCGGCTTGGGAAGGGGGAGTTACAGGAAATTGTGACACAGGTACAGGGGTCCAATCACTATCGCCTATCAATATTGGCAGTAACTTTAACCATACATTGTTACTTTTGGTGGGAGCCAATCACAACATTTAGAGTATTGACCAATCACAGAGTGGGCCCAGGACCCTCACGTAGGGCATGACTAGCCTTCTAGGCCCGCCCTTAGAAATGTTAAGGGTGTTAGCTGGCCTTTCCTGATTGGGGGTTACAAGGGTGGTCCCTCCTGCCTTGGGCAACGTGTGCCCTTCTGTTGTCTCATGATTCTGAGAAACCGACACCTAGGCCTCCAAGGTCAGAGTCAGTTTGATTCCTTACCAGCTGAAGCCTGATGCTTAACCGACTGAGCCACCCAGGCACCCCAAGAGTTGCTTTTCTCAATTTATTCAGTTTTTGTCTGTTAGGATGAGCGGTACCTTCCAAGCTCCTAACATGCAATCCTATAAGGTAGAACTGAAGTGGTAAAAGCAATCTTGCCTCGTTTTCAGTCTTTGTACAAAGTCTTTCATCATTAAGCTTGATGTTAGATATAGACTTTTCCTAATATATTTGATGAACCTCAGGAATTTCCTATCTATTCCTAGTTGGCTCAGGGTATTTATTATGACCAGTATTTACTTGAGTCCAATGCCTTTTCTGCAGCTACTGTGACAGTGCTGTTTTTTATCCTGTGTTCTCTCGATAGTGTGCTGCACTGATTGAGTTTTGATGCTAAACCAACTTTGCATCACAATGAGATAAGCCCCATTGATCTTGGTCGGTAATACTTTTTCCAGGCTGCTGAATTTGGTTCTTCATTCATTCCTGTGGATTTGAGTGATCGTCTTATGTCACTTCCTTTCAGCTTGAAGACTCACTTTAGTATTTCTGATAAGGCAGATCTGTTAGCAGTGGAGTTAAAAAAATTTTTTTTAAATTTATTTTGAGAGAGAGAGCAAGTTGGGGAGGGATAAAAAAAAGGGAGAGAAAGAGAATCCCAAGCAGCTGACAGCACAGAGCCTGACACAGGGCTTGATCCCATGACCCTGAGATCAGGACCTAAGTCAAAATCAAGAGTCAGACGCTCAACCAACTGAGGCACCCAGGCGCCCCAAGATTTTATTTTAAGGAATTGTAAGATTTAATGGATGGAAGCAGAGACGAGAGGAAAGAAAAAGACCAAGTTATGGAGCCAAGGAGGCCTTTATTGGGATCTGCAATTCCCGGGCGAGGTTCCGTGACTCCGGGAGTGGAGAGTCAGGGAAGTCGCCCCTGGTACAGGAGGGGCGAGGTATTTTATGGGTGGAAGACTTCCGGTCTGGTCCTGGGAGGGCAGACCACCAAATAAGGGTACTTTAGGGACGTGGCGGGATGGGATAGGTTGCCTCCTCTGTCAGGGTGGGGAACTTACCCTGTAAAGGGCCTAGGGAAGGAGAGTTTCAGGGTTTCTAATTATCTGGTCTAAAAAGGTGGCCGGAGACTCATAGCCAAATTGGTGGGCCTATATGTAAAGTTCTATGAATGTCCGATATGAGCTGGGGAGCTATTTTGTCTGGTAGGTCTATGCGGTTGTCTACATAGATCCATTTGGAGTTAGTTACAGCCCCTTGTAGGGAACAGTAGTGGTCCCTTTCAGCCTGGGTATAACTTGGGGAATAGTCCTCAGAGAGGTGTAGGAGTGGACGCCACTGGAAGGGTGGGGGTCGGGGGGGGAAGGGCGGAGGTACAGGAAGGGGTGGGGGTCGGGGGAGAAAGGGTGGAGTCACAGGGAGGGG